>BMAW01040220.1:579198-635572 GCA_019974015.1 Nephila pilipes | reverse complement strand
TTTTTTTTTTTTTTTTTAAAAAATTTTTTTTTTTTTTTTTTTTTTTACCTTAGATATAACGTCAGGTTAATAGCATATTAAAGCTGATGAAAATACAGAACTTACATTTATCATTAATTACAGGTTATATGAATGAACATGGCTTCTTTTGGCTTAAAAAATTCTTCTGCTATTATTCAAAGAACTATAAGACACAAATCTTAAATGAGCGTAAAATAACATTTGCTTTAAATTATTCTGATGATATTACTATTTTTTCCCCAACAACCTTGAAGAGCATTTAATTTTTTTATACAAGAAATACTTGTAGTTGTACAAAAGATATTTTATTGAACTGTAGCAAAATATTACTTCCAAATGAAATATTCCTATGGAGTGAAAAAATGCAGATGTTCACATGTTGCAAGTCAACCAATAAAACGGAGCCAAATTCTTAAAACGCATTTGAAATGATCAAGGTTATCCCGGATTCTTCTCATTCAACAACTCAAATGCATACTTTCTTCAGTTAAGTACGTTAATGGAGTACCTAGCCCTGCAGGGCTTTAATCTGCCATCTGATGCGAGTTCGGCATATGTCCGTTTGTGCCCGGTGCGATAATTCAAGTAAAGTACGAGATATACAACCTCGAGGTAGGTACTCGAGTGATTTTTCCTTTTTTCGGTGGGGTTTGCTGTCTTAGGTTAAATACGAGCATTTCATGCTATCTTTCTGTTCCGACCCATCTTTTCATCATTCTATCACTCTCTCTCTCTCTTTTTCTCTCCTTGCATTCAGACTTTGTCTAGATCACGGATGCACATTTACCCGTAAATTAAGCATCGTTAGGCCAGCCTGATCTTGATCTGTAGGACTACGCACTCCATTGTTTCTTTCACTACATACATCAATGTAAACCATCAATTCAACCCTTTTATTCATGTCATTAGGCATTTAATTATTAAAAACCTTCATTATTCACCAATTGTTCGTTTATTGGAGGTAAAAACGAATGAGAATAATGCGATGTATAATAGTTACAATTTATAAATGGAAAGATAACATAATATTGGAAAAAGGGACTAAATAAAAAAAAATCTGTTCTTTATTAATATGCGTAAGGAGATAACTGTAAAAAATTTATTGGCTGAGTCAAAAGAAGAAGAAATTGACAAATCTGAGGACATCCACTGTCTGATTTCAAAGATAGTGGAATAAATATTTAGAAATATTATTTTTCAAATAACTTTGGTCTATGATTCTCGAACTTCTCTGCCTCCTTTAACCTTGGGCAATAACTAAAAGGATGCATTTTCAAGATAAGACTTTCTCAAGCAGCTATTTATTGAATATGTGATTTCGTGTTAAAATATTCGAATTTGATACAAGAGTCACTTATTCAAAATTCCAATTTTTTCAGATAACTTTATTTAAATAATTTTGTTTTTGAGGGAAAACATAGAAAATTTAAATTTTTTCGAAGAAAAGCATTTATTTACGATAACATTGTATTTTATTTTCAGCGCTCTAAAAATATGTTCATTATACTTGAAATCATAAACGTGATAAAAATGTTTATAAAGCTAAGAGAAATTTGTATGATGAAATTTCAGTTATAATTCTCTAACATAAAGTTGAAATATTTTGTTCGAAGTACAAATACTTTGTAAAGATCGAAATTTCGTAGCAATCAACAATTACTTTTCAGGAAAAACCTTATTTTTATTAAAGAGGAAAAATTCAGTGGTTTGTTGCCTAAATTTGACCAAGCTGTCATATATATATATATGTGTGTGTGTGTTTTGGTAGTCATTAAAAAGCTTCTAGAATATTTCTGATGATGTGTCATTGTTAATTTCTTTACTTTTTTTTAATATGTTTATATTTTTGATACATTATTTTTCTTTTTTTTAAAAAGACCTTTAATTCGTTTTTGGAATATTTTAGATTATGTGTAATTTGGCTGCTCGCATATAAATTGCAGCTGTTTACTTTTTCTTTTCTATGGTTGATTTTCTGAATTTGCTGATGTTTTGGTTTGTTATCATATTTTCATATAATGTAATTCACTGAAGTGTGATGGTTTGGTCAGAAATAATGCCAGAAACACAAATTTTTCCATTCCAATGTGTGGAACACTATTTATTAATTACATTATTTCCATTATTCTAAATTTTTGCATTTCCTTCCCTCGGATTTCTCTTTTAAATTTTCTAGTTCTTTAATTTTTGTTCTTGGTTTAAGTTTAAATTTTAGTTCATTTAATTTGTTTAATTACCAATTTTTATGTGTTGAACAAATTTTATTTTGGTTTTTTAATTATTTCTTTAAATATGTAGTTTCTTGTGTATTAATGATATTTAATTTATATGATTGATATTCTTAATGTGTTAAATAATGAGGTATTTTGTGAATTATATTATTGATGTTTTGTTCCCAAACACACACACACACATATATATATATACGAATCATCTTAAAAATACATAAGTTGTACTATATAAAATAATCAATCATCTGGCATTTGATTGCACATTTAACTCTATTTGTTATAAATGTTTCTTTGTTTTTTTATCCTACCATTTTGGAATCATAAATGCGCAAACAATGAAAGATGAAAAAGTAGCAAAATACAAATTAATTATAATCTTAGAGATATTTAAGGAAAAATAAAAATTTGAATTAAAATTTAATGCATGTTTACTTAAATTTTTAAATGTAAGAAACATGCCTCACGTTTTATAAAATCATTGGAATTATTTTTGTTGCTTATTACTTTGCCTTCTTTAATTCTGAGTGTATTTCAATATCAACTGATTGCATTTTCCAAGTTTTTCAAAAATATTCAAAAAATTTCTTAAATTATGACTGGCTTTATTTTTGTCGGAAAAATTAAGCAGTCACAAATATTAAATGAGTGATATATTTTTTTTTTTTCATGAAATCAAAAACTAATTAATAAACCACTTGTTCAAGTTTGATAATACGTCAAGTCCTTTCTTGTTGTGGGGCTGATGCAAGTGACATCTTTCGATGCCTTAAGTCATCACTGAAGCGGGGTGTGGAAGTTAGGAGAGCGATGTGCAGTTCAAGTGTCGGCCTCGTTACTTCATCATGGTTCACAATTACAAAGTCCATCGCAGATACGAGGAGTCCTCTATTTACTTTTAAATTCGGTGTTGATAAGCAAATCCAAATGCCAGAATGTGTGAATAATGTATGGTATAAAAACACACTTCAAATTTATTGTTACATTTAAGATTAGCTATGATTATTTAAACAGTGGCACATATCTTTATTGGAAAAAATTATGAATCAAAGAATATAATTTAAATAGTATAAAACGTGTTTATAGTAATCGCTTATGCTACAGAAAAGGAATAAATCAAGCATAATTATGCAACTATACCTGTATATTCATTCATTTGACTCGTAGTTTATTATAGAGATATCATAAAATAATGGAGGAGTATCTTATATTAAAAAATGTAAGAGCAGATGAACGTTTAAAAATACGTTACGATTTCTTCAAATTTTTATCAGTGAAAATAAGTACAATAATGAAGTATTTCTTTTCGTTATAATATTCAAATTAAAAAGAAAATTGTGTGTCATTTCTGATGAAACTAAATCTAAAACTGGATTTATGGTTGAATTTGATGAAATTCGAGTTGTTTTAATTTTCCTTTAGGTGTGTGATCCAGTCTCTCTCTTTTTTTCCCATTGTTAAATAACGTCCACAAGTGCCAATGTTATATTAATAGATTGAGAAATTAGAACACGAACTCGTGTTTTTTATTCTAAAAGGGTAAAAACGAGAGTAGGTTTTGATAATTATTCTTGGGGAAGTCTGTTTAACCCCCAAGTTACTCGTACTACGGATTAAGCTATCCTGCGCAGGTCACTTTTTGTTGTGTCTTGTGGAGACGCATAGTCTTATGTCATTGCACAGTTAATCCTCCAATGAAATTGATCGGAATCAAGGGCAGGGATTATATCAACCAATCTCACGAAATATTAAAATAATTTTTTTTTTCTCAAGCTGTTGGCATCAGTCTGACTTTATTATGTCATAGTCTGATTATCTGTCTGACTTAATAATTTCGTAGTCTGGATTATCTGTATCTCAATTTGAAACAGACATTTACTTAATAAGCCGAAATGGAAATGTTTACGGTAAATAAAACATTTTTATTTCTTATAGTGTTCATTTGATCACATGTTAGTTAATATTTTTCATTTTTGAGGTAAAAGAAATTATTGAAAGCATATTGATGACATAGTGATAAAATTAGGGTTAGTTCTGTTAAATTTTAACCTTGAATACTTATCACAAAAATGTTCAAAACCCAAACTCTTTACATTTAATTTTTTAACGGAAAAATTGCCTGAACTTGTTCTTTAAATTTGTGGGAAGTAAATAATTCTTAAGTATAAGTATTCATAAATCGGTGAAGAAAGTAATTAGTATCGTTTTTGCTGTAACGAAGACTGCTTTTAAAGTCATATATATATATATATATATATGACTCAATTTATATTTTCTTAATGATCAGTAATGTATATATCAGGAAATATTATCCTGAAGCTGGGTTTAAATCAAACGCCTCTAGAAAATTATATGGAAATGTATTTGTAATCGTTCTCTAAAAAATATAACCCACTTAGTCATTACACGTAAGGTTTTATAATTAGTTTTAGTCACGAATAATAATAATCCGTTATAAATGAAACAATTATTTGTTATTGAAAAGTTAATGAAAAGTTTTTTTTATATTATGTACAATATTTTAATACTAAGCATCTATATATATTCATGACAAATTTATACATAATGTTCTTCCTAAAAATTGCTCGTGATTAATATTAATTCGAGTTTATTTTTGCAAATGTTCGATGTAAAAATTTTGTTTTCAAATTAATTTAAAAGTTTATGAAAAAAAAGGGAGAAACTGAAGATATAGATATAAGTGTTTAGTATATATAATATAAGTGTGTTTTTCGTTAATAAGTATGTTTTTATATTTAAATATTACAACAGAAAAGACTGTTCTTGTGAAAATTTCGAGCAAATTTCTGATATAATAATACATATGAGTCTGGTATTTTTAAATGCTTTGAAATTCTTTACATTATATTTAGAATTTCTTATACACACAGTTCACTTTCGAAATGAAATTAAATTTCTCAAATCAAGGTATCATGCTTTATTCATCATGTGTATGATTACATGTGAATGACAGTAACAAAAGTGTGTAGTACCTTACATTTTGCGATTAGTTTATTCATTCTTTGATTTTTATTAGTGCGATATGAAGTACAATTTGTTATTGTAATACAAATATTTGTAATGCATTATAGTATTATACCATGTGTATATTTTTAATGCATGTACCTGATTTTGATATTTACTCTGATTGGGTTTTTATTTAAACATTTAAAAAATGAAAATAATTAATATCGTTTTTGCTTTAAAGAA
This sequence comes from Nephila pilipes, assembly GCA_019974015.1. Lineage (NCBI taxonomy): Eukaryota > Metazoa > Arthropoda > Arachnida > Araneae > Nephilidae > Nephila > Nephila pilipes. The sequence goes on along the minus strand of BMAW01040220.1, from coordinate 630,113 downwards.
CACTGCTTTTAAAGTCATATTAAATACCTCAATATATTCTTTGTGAATTATTAGTGATGTATATAACAGGAAATAATATCCTGAAACCGAGTTTATATCAAACGTCTTTAGAAAATTATATGGAAATGTATTTGTAATCGTTCTCTAAAAAATATAACCCACTTAGTCATTACACGTAAGGTTTTATAATCAGTTTTGTCACGAATAATATTAATCCGTTATTAATGAAACAATTCTTTGTTATTGAAAAGTTAATGTAAAGTTTTTCATATTATGTACAATATTTTAATACTAAGCCTCTATATATATTCATGACAAATTTATGCATAATGTTCTTCCTAAAAATTGTTCGTGTTTTAAATGTAACTTGACATTAATTCGAGTTTCTTTTTACAAATGTTCAATGTAAAAATTTGTGTTTTCAAATTAATTAAAAAGTTTATGAAATAAGGGAGAAACTGAAGAGATATGTGTGTTTTTCGTGAATAGGTATGTTTTTATTTTAGTACTACAAACATAAAATATTGTTCTTGTGAAAATTTCGAGCAAATTACTTATATAATAATACAAATTAGTTTGGTATTTTTAAATGCTTTGAATTTCTTCAAATGATGCCAATTAGAAGGATCTGTGAAGGACTGAATTTCAGAAACTCTATTTGAAAAGAATTGTTTCCTTTTTGAAGCTGTTCCACGAATCTAATACATAATGAGTTCAGAATCTTCTTATAAGAATACTTAAGTGAATGGATATTGAAAAGTTGTTTTAAGCTATTTATAAATTTTTGAGGCAATCACCCTCTAATAATTCTAGTCTTGGTAACGTTAATTGTTTGAGAGGCCTGATTCTGGATTTTGCTGTTATGAAACAAGTTTATTACAGCCATCGAAATGCCTGCAGCGACAAAACGAAATTGCTCCGAACGCTCAAGGGGGAAATACGCAGCTCTAAATCTTTGATTCTAAGGGAATTGAGAAGTATTTACGTTCTATAGTTAAGTCCTTTAATAAATAAATATGACTACACCATATTTCCTATTTTCCCTCAATTGAGATGGTAGTTCATCAACCCAGCCAAGTCCATTTTCCCATATTTCTTGCATTGATAATTTTATGATGATAATAAAAGGAGAAAAGCAATTCCTAATGGGTCAAATATTTTCGATGCAGTTTGAAGTACGTTACGTTTTGAATTTTTCAAATCATCTATCATGTTGAGAATGGGCTGTACATCTAATTTAAAGGTGTCATTATCAGTGTTCCAGATTATTCCTAAAACTTTTAGAGGATGTTCTTTTGTCATCTTCTCATCAGCCATCTCTCTCACGAACCATAAATTACGCAACTCTTTCGAATTCCTCTCAAACTTCCTTAAATTCATGTTAGCTTCCCTAAGAATTTTCACAGCGCTCTGAGAAAGTTCTAAAGCCTTTTCTACAATACCATCCTCGTATAAAATAAATCATCCACATAAAGAGCGGTGTTAAGCATTTTAAAAGTTTCGTGTCGCTCTTGACTATATTTTCTATTATGGTATTTTATTGTCGCATCGCAGCTAGGATGAATTGAATTAATGTCACCCCAAAAGGCACGCAAGTCATTCTCAAAAATTTGAAAGAATCATTTTCATCTGGAAACCAGAATTTTTTTAAATAATCTTCTTCACCTGTCCTGATGTTCAAAAGTGCTCTTTCAATTTCACTACTGAATGTATATTCATGTTCGCGAAAATGCAATATTACGTCTAATATTTTGTATTTCAAAGGTGGTGCAAACAATCATTAAGAGATCTTTACTCTTTGACGATGCAGCGTACAGTAATCTGACTTTTGTGGTGTGTCTGTCAGATTTAACAACTGCAGAATGGGGCATATAATAACAATTCTTTCCGACATTGGTATTACACTCCTCAACAATTTTAATTGTTCATTAACAACATTCTTATATTCATTACATAACCCAATCGTAATTTTTCATTTTAGTGCTTAAGTTATCAAATCTTTTTGCTACCGCAAAATTGTAATTTAATTGTTATTTTCCTCCCAGAATAATTTAGTTTCATATATCCCATTTTTAAATTTTAAATTACTTTCGAATTTAGAAATGAATTTTTCATCACATTTTGATCGTACAGCATTATCATTAATTCCCATGACGTCTTTGCCAAATAAGTTCTAAGTTTTCGTTTAATATCGAACAACATTCAGTGTCATGAAGTTGAAATGTGCTCCAAATCTGTTGCGGGGATGCGACCTAGTACTATTTTACACTAGGATTTATTTATCCTTTACTTTTCGCTTGAGCGTAAATCCCAAAATTACTGAGCTCCAGTAAGTACAAATATTTCATTTTCAAATCATTCGTTTATATTAGACAGTTGAGCGTGCGAGTATCTTTGAATATTCCTTTCAATTTTTTTTGTTGATAGATTTGAATGGCGATTCCGAAATAATATCAGTCAACAGAGACTCAATCATAGTTCTCTTTTCTGGGTATTGCGGATTTCAAATTTTTAGTTCTACAACCTCATAAATTTTGTTGAGGGGTTCATTTTTGCCAAACGTATACGTTAACAGATTTTCTTGCCTTATATTGGGTAATTTATGTTTCGCGTTTGCAAGTTTTGTATGCAATTTTTGATTGGCTTTTTTTATAAATGTATCCTTTTGAAAGATATAAATAACAAATACCATTTTTTCCTGAGGGAAGTTTTATGCTGTTCGATTGCTAAAAAACAGGAATTAGAATCATGATCACTTTCGGGCTTTACACAAAATATACATTTTTTTTTTTACATCAACGACAAATGCTCTCGTGGATGATATTGTTCGAATTAAATTTATATTTTCCACTACAAAAAAATTTATTTTTATAGAATTTTTCATATTTTTGGGTGGGTTTCTCGAAAGAATTAAATTTAGTTTCTTTTTTCGCACATCAAATTCACTGTAATTAAATTCTTTAATTAAGTGCTTATTTCGTTCACGGCACTGAATTTCATCTTTTAAGAATTCTAATAACTGAAATGTATCGTTTTTATCTTTAGCATGGGTTTTACGAAAGACCTCGAAGGATAAATCTTTGCGTATAACTTTAAACAGAATACTATTTAATAAACAACTATAACTTCCAGTTTATTCCATTATTTTCTAACCTTGGAATATGCTTTTCGCACTCTGAATACATCTACGCAGTGATGTAATATCGTATGATTATCGCACTGAATTTATATTCAAAAGTTTTGACATATGCGCATCTATAATAATATTCTTTGGATCAAATCCTTTTTAAGTATTTTTAAGGCAACTTCATAGCTCAAGGCTAAACCGCGTCTAGCTACTTCCGTTTCATTTGTCAGATACGATTTTAAATAATTCATTTTTTCAACATTACTAAAATTCGAATTTTTGTGGATCGCTACTTAATTTATTCCATCTTTTCTTTCTTTCTTTCTAGGCCAGTTTGGACGATAAAAAGAAGTTTTTGAATTCCCTTCACGGCAAGAGTGTTCTACTTTTTTTCAGCAGAACACAAGTGTTCAGCGGCCGGCTGATGTCGTTTGACGACGATCTGAATTATATTGAAGTAAATTTATTTATTTTGTGTAACATTTTATATATAGTTATTAATATTGATCAGAAAATTTTCTTTATTACTTGATATTCTATGGAAATATGGGCTTTAAATTCTAAATTCTCTTCTATTTTACGATGAAGGGTCCCCACATAAGATTTTAAGGAGCCCACAAAAGTCTTAGATGTGAAAAAGGATTGCCTTTTTTTCACAGAGACAGTTATTATGATTTTGCATTTCCTTATTATTGTATAAAAGTTCAAAAAAAAAAAAAAATTACAGAAGTAGTTCTTGTATCCTAATACTAAGATTACTGCATCGCAGCTCAATGTTCGCATTCAAGTCAACTCATTACATTGATGTAAAGAGATGTGTAACATTTTTTTTTATCTAGAAATTCCAGTTATATTAAATATATTTGCGCATTTTTGTTATTTGGAATATATACTACTTATTAATTATGTATTGCTTTTTAAAATACAAAGATATATGCATTTATATAATTATATTTTTGATTATGATAATTCTGTTTGTAATATAACTAACTGATCGCTTTAATAATTTGATTACAAACGTTATATATATATATATATATAATTCTAAAATTTTAAAACATTCCATTTTAATTGGGATTGACCATAAGCGGTTCTTAAAATTTCTAGATATGTTGTTTACTTATAATTCTGTCTCTAATGATGCAAAAAGACCTTAAGTGATGTTTAAAATTGCAAGGTCCATTGTTAAAACAAATAATACTGACTTCAATTATACGAAGTAAATAAAAATTTCTTTTTAAAGGAATCCCCAAACCTTTTTGCATTACTTACCATAAGATTAACTCCAGTACAATGTACTTAATATAATATGAAAAAAAAAAAATGAAATCGTTTTTGTAATCTTTATGAAATTATGTGAAAGCATCAGTCTATAAATTTGAGACGTCAGCTAACTTAAGATTATTTTTGCCCGTAATTGTGATGGTTCTGGTAATAATAATTCAGTTCTTCAGTGTAATATATTCATGCGTTCATTTTATTTTTCTAAAAATGTTATGAAAAATCTATTATTTTTTGTGTGTGAAATTTCTTTAAATGTGTTATTATTTTTCAGTTGTCGATGGTGATAAACTTAGAGACGAAGAGCACTTCTGGGAGAGAAAGGTTTAGTACCACAAATCTCATGTATGTGCGCGAAGATCCTATGATGGGTACTGATCGAAACTGATCGAAAAGGAGAAGAAGCAGGAATAAAATAATTGTAAATTCAATTATGATTCATTAAATGTGTTTCCAAAACTATGAAATGTTTTATATATTTAAATGTTAATAATATTTTACATACACTATTTCACTAGGTTTTATTTTTGTCCAGTTATTGAATTATTTACATTTATTATTTTTTTTTTTTGCTTGTTTATTATTCAAGGCATTACTTTCACTGTTGTAGTAGTACCTGAACAATGATGCAGATCATTCCCTTACAACAGTATTTGTGTAAGATCGAAAGACGCACATTCACAGCATTATGTTATAGAAAACAATATTTCTCTCTTTTAATTTTAATCGAGCAAGATAATTCACAATCAATATCTCTATAACTCAAAAACTAATCATTTAAAACGTTACTTTATTGATAACTATTTATTCAATATTAATCTGAATTTAACCACGGATTTGAGCTTTTAAAATAATGCATTCATATGAAAATTAATTATTCGTCTCAATGCTTGTCACGTGCGTTCGATGAGAATGAATAATACTTTCAATGAGAGACTAAAAAAGTCGTAACTCTTTCGAAAATTGATGCAGTCACCTTAAGTTATTAGTATTATAATTTATATGTATAATTTGGGGATATTACGTTTGCTCCGATTTGATAGAAATTGTACATTTCTCCGAAATTATAAAAGAAATTATTTTTTTAAAAAAAAATTTTTACAAAGAAAAATGTTTTATTAAAAGCTTTTTTTTGCTCAACCTTTAAACGAATCTTTTTCAATATATTTTCAATTAATTAATTATTAAAAATTTTAACAGATCAAGGCAAAACTCATTCAAAGCTTGCTTTTTTCATTCCAATCAAATTGCAGTATATCAATAAAGTATTTTCGGACATCGAGCAAAAAAATGTTCATACTACTGGTGCAACTGTTTTAGCACATAAATGAGCTGTTTAACATTTTTGTTTTAATTATTATGAGTACTTTAGAAATGTATAATAAAGGGGGAAACCTGTAGATTCCATGGTTCAATAACCATAGTTCACTCATGATTTGTCATTTTACTTCGAGTGAGGTAGAATGAACCTCATTAGGCATTCTGAGAGATGAGAAGAAAACGACTAGGAGATTAATATAGCTTTATTATAACGTTATTAAACATAAGTTTTAGATAACTTCATTGAACCACAGTTGTTTCAATAATTGAGCATAATCTTGAAGGTCTTGCAACCGTTAGAGAGTATCTATAGCTTTGTAACAGATTTGAGAAATTCAGGGGTTTGAAAACTTTCAGGTAGGTTCCTTTGTAATATTCTAACTTCATATTTATCCTTATTGAAATGAAAGACAATGTATCGTAGTAAAAATAAAGTTCGGAACGAACGATTAATTCCATCCGACTCTTGTGCCACAGTTCAATTAAATATAACTAACTCTAAGAGTCAATAACTTCTCCAAAGACACACATGTCCAATCCATCTTAACTATTTATTTATAAATTACATAAATTTATTATGGGTTATGGCTCTCTTTGGATTCTATGGTTAGCCAACCAATTTAAATGTCACTGAAATTATATGCTCTTGCCAAACCCTTCCAGTTGGGGTTGCTTTCTCCGACAAATCCTGTGCGACAGCAATAACTGAAACTAACTCTCGATATTACCGGCCTCTTGTTAGAACTATACTCAGAGTTAAACATATTCTCTCTTTCCTCTAAATTTCACCTTACTTATATATCACCATATCTGAAGCACTTCACTTTATTTCCACCTGCATCTAATTAACACAATAACGTTTCATTTTGATTGTGAAGAGATTGTTATTTTATGCAATAAATCTCAATTAAAGTCCCCAAGGTAAGTGAAGAGAAAAATGCGAATAGCTCAACTTCACAAGTTTCATTTGAAATGTGTTGTAGTTATACATTTTTTCTTACGAAATTACTAAGCACAAATTTTGGAAAGAAAAGTACCTTCTTCAGAAGAATGAATTACAAGTAAGTTTCTACTGTGGAATAAAGATCTTAAAATAAATATTTATCTCTTTTAGAATGATCTATAAATGTTATCTAATATGTACATGCACATAGATATCCTCTGGAGAGAAAGAAGTTATAACTTCTAGTTTAGAATTCATGCGGCACACATTAGTTTTTTTTTTTTTTTAATCCAACCAACCTTATTATCATGTTACTCCGATTCCAAAACTAAAATTTGTAGCAGATTCATGAGAAATGTGTTATTTTTCTGATCTAGTTCTTTTGAAACATGTTTCAAGATATCAATGTTTGGAAACAGGGGAGTTGTTTCTGGTAATTTAGGACTATTACATAACGATAAAACTCTGGTATTAAGTGCTTGTGGGCATAGACAGATTAGAGTTCAAGCTTCTATGCCTGAGAAGTAGGAGGATAATGGTGGAGAGGACTGTAAAATGCTTAGGACTGGGGTGGCGAACCTTTATGTATCAACATGTCATTTTTTCTTAAAAAATGTGTAATGAGGTCATAGACGTGTCATCAAATAATTATGACTTCGTGATTATTGGGAAAAAAATAATACTAATTACTATCAACTCAAAACTTTTTATTTACTACAAAAAAATACATTTTGCAATGTCTCAGTTATATGCGTAATTCAAATTACAGTAGCATTAGTGTGACTTCTGTTGTTGCAGATTATATGACAAATAATTTATATTAGGGTTGTAAGATGTTACTTTTAGCAGAACGCATGCTGAACTGGAATCATCTGTCAAACGGTTTCTAAGAGAGTCTTTAATGTTATTCATCTCTGAAAATAATTACTCACAGACATAAGTAGATGAAAATATGGTTAAAATAGCGCGAGCCAGCTTCTTCAAACAGTTAAATGTGTCTGATAACGAATTCCATATTTCCAAAATTTTGTTTTTGGAATTTTTACTTATATTGTTTGTCAATCTTTCTGTTTCAATTAATCCTAACTCTTCCCTTGTTTCAATAAACTTTTGAATCCATATTGAGCTAGACTGGAAATCATTCAGCTGCATTTCAAATTCTTCAATTTCCAATCAATTGAATTGGGACAAGTTCAGTTTATCAAATAAAGTCACATCAGGGTACATAATAAACTTGAGTGTTTCCGATAATTCTTTCAACCGAGAAAATCTCGCTGAAAATTCATTGATTGAAGAATCAATCACAGAAATAAATTCTTCAGTGACTGTTTCTTCGCCTGGTTCCACGTGTATATCTAAATCTTTGAAATTTTTTTTCAAGTTTGGAAAATATTTGTAGTTTCTTGTAATAATATCGTTCCTGAAAACATGCAGTTTAGCGTCAAAAGCGCGAATGAGATCTATCAAGACGATAATTGTTTTATTTGTGCCTTGAAGCTTCACGTTCAATTCATTGAAACGTTGGCATATGTCTGTAAAAAACATCAATTTTGAAAGTCGCATAACATCCAACAACTGGGGGTATTGTTAAATTTCCCCCTCATTTTGCAGAAACAGTCTGATTTCTTCCAAGCAATCAACAAATCTTTGAAGTACGTTCCCGTGGCTCAACCAGCGAACATTATTATACATTAGATACACCAAGGTGACTTTATTTAACAAAGCATCAAACTTTCGCTTATTTAAAGCCTGCGACGAAATGAGATTGACTATTTTTGTGACTACCGTCATTACATTATCAAGAGATGTTAAACCACTCTTAGCACACATGGCTTTTTGGTGAATGATGCAGGGGATTTCAAGAATCGAATGTCCTACGTCTGTTTGAAATAAACTTATGAAATCAATTTTTTTTTTTTTTTTTTTTTTTTGCCCACCATACTTGGAGCACCATCAGTTGTTACTATAATAATTTTTTTCAAATCAATTTCTTTCTCAGCAAGCGAATTTTTAACAGCTGTGCAAATATCTGTGTCCTTTGTAGTTGTTAGCAACGATGATATCGCAATTAATTATTCCTTAATGACGTTTCCCACGGAATATCGAGCAAAAACAGCTAAACGTGCAAATTTAGAGATTTCAGTGCTTTCGTCAAGACAAAGCGATATAAACGGAGCTGAGTTAATGTCAATTTTTTGTTAATCTACTACATTTTCGGCCAATTTTAAGATTCTGTTATTATGTTTCTAGATAGAGGAGTATCTTTGATGCGCTGAATTATCTTATCTTTATTATTGAAATCATCAAAAAGTGAGGGTGCGCATGCTAACCAGGCTTCCTTCAAAAACTCGCCCTCTTAAAAAGGTTTACTGTGATATATGCAATGATATTCGCAGCCGAGTAACTTGTCGCGCTCGTATGACAATTTTTGCCAACGTATTTAGTCACAAACGTCGACTGTTTATTTCCGTCTTTCATAGCCCTTGCAATTACTTTACTTTACTCTGGTTCGATTTTTTTGTTAACGAATTTGTGATTTGTTTCAAAATGCCGTTTTACAGACGATATTCTACATATTCCAGAACATAAAGCACACACCGCTTTATCGCCTTTACTAATCATGCCATATAGAAATATGACATGATTAGTAAAGACGACAAAGCGGTGTGGACTGAGAACCCTCCACACTGGTTGGACAGGACACCACATACCTTGGTGGACTGAGAACAGTCCACCAAGTTTGAAATTCTCTAACAAGCTTATTATCTTGCACTTTTTTTTTTTTTTGCTGAACTAGTCATATTAAATAACAGTTAAAAATCGCAAATAAAAAAACCTTAAACTTTAAAATACAGTTGTGTCAACGAAATTGACTATTATGCTATGCGTAAATAAACTATCCATCATTAGCAATTATAGTCCACGATGTAATTACTATAACAAACGAGTGCGCTTCCTGCCTACGCACGAACACTCCGTGTTATGAAACTTGATGAATGAGGGCGCCAGGGTTCCGACGCCAGACGGGGAGAGAAAAACTTTTTTTTTCTTCCTGTTAGGAGTGCAGACGAAAGTTTTGTAATAGAATAAGGATTATAACGAAAGTTTTGTTAGAGAATGTAAATTCTGATAAGTATTATGCGTGTGTATGATTTATTAAAATGTGAAAAAGACATTAATCTCGTCATTTCGAAGTTTTGGATTTGTTTCGTCGATAAGATTGAAATACTCCGTAGCGTAGGATCACTCTCGTTCGTCCGTAATTTGCTTCATAGTAAACTTTGTGATCGGTGGCGAGCCCAAAATATTGTGTCGCGTGCCATTGGTTCGCCATCCCTGGCTTAGGATCATGGTCACGGACAAAAAGAGAAGCATCCCACAATTACATAGCTTAAAAACTAATTTTACTCTAAGAATCTATATTTGTCAACAAGAACTTAAGATTATTTCACTGAATTCCTGGGAAAGTTTGTGTGCCTGCGGTGAAAGTTCTAATCAATTTAATTAAAACACTTAGTTTTTAATGGGGTAAAAGGTTGGTGATGATTCAAATGGCTCAGAGGATCAAATCTGAACTTTTCTGTTCTATTTTGATTCTATGTGTATATAATTTCTTTTATTCCTTTTTCATTTTTTAATACATTGCTCTTTATTTTTATTCATGATTTTATCAGATGAAATTTTCCTAAATAGGTACAACCAAAAAAGTAGTACGATTTCTTTAACATATTTACAAAGATAATTGAGAGTGTGTTTCATTGTGAAACTATTTGAGTAAGGTAAAAATGTCCGTGGTTATGTTACTTCTTTACTTATTATTACTTTTATTCTATACTTTCTTGAAATGCTTCCTCTTTACTCCCAGACCGATAAGTGTCCGCTCTTATATTTAGCGTCTAACTTCATCTTTACTAATATGTATTAACAGTTTAATGTGTTATTTAAGCGAGGAGTTACTCAGTTTTGAGAGGAATTTTGCTTCACTTATGTTACGTCATTATTGAATTTGAAATACGTTTTTAATATTTAATATCAAATAAGAAAAACTCAACTTGGAATGAAAATGAAATCAGACAAATTATTTACATGAAATATTTATTCATAGAAACGTCTGTCTCTCAAGTTCGGATAAATATTACTCTATATAACCTGTGTGAGTGTTTCCTAAAATTGTTTTAAGTTATTGTTTGACTGATTTTCAAAACTATATTTTGACAAACAAATGAATTATATTCAATCGCAGATATGCAGGTATTTGTGCGTTACGTACCGAATTTTTCTGCACATAATATGCGAGTGTATATATATATATATACAAAATTTTTCTATAATTTGTAGATATTGAATTTAGAACATATTGTTATGTTGTAGCAGTCATGGCACAAAGAGGAAACGTAATTTTAGGAGAAACGAATGTATTTCTATTCACGCGACAGAAACATCGAGAAACGGCGGCAGACGTAATACCTGTCCACACCCCTCAGTGATTAGGTGAAAAAAGGTAGGGGGTGTTTCTCTGGGAAAAGTTAAAGTAAGGATCCCATGGTAATAGATCTAGGATCTTTCGGTGGTTCACGTAGAGACTAATTGTCTGGTAGAGAATGTCCCTATTAGTTCAGAGCGTGAGAAATGCTGATCTAAGCTTTTTTTTGGAAATCGCGTAATCGCATGAATTAAAGGATTAAAAGGAATGAGATCACGAAATAACAGAGCGTACATTACTATGGCATTTAAAATACAGGATGAATTTAAGAAATTAATTAAAGTGAAGGGAAATAATTACGATTTTGCCCCCTCCACCAGAAGCTGATATATGTTAAGCCTTTACACATAATGGAACCTTACAGAGGTATCTAAAAGAGAAATTAAAAACAAAATTTAGACTAGAGTTATACCTAAAAATCCCTTCACCTTTATATAAGCAAATCAGCAATTTCTAATAAAGAGATGACAAATGTTAAATGATCATGTGAATAAAACTTTTGTGTTGCGTGTGGTTAAAATTCTGGCATTGGTTGTTGTTGTGTGATATTGTGCGTAAAAATCTAACAATTTGTATTCAGTAGTATAATTTTGTATCTTGACATATGAATTTTTGAACTTAAAAAAATAACAATAAAAAAAGACAAATATATGTGTGTGGCATTTTGTAAATCAGTATTCAACTCAAAAGTATGTAAAATCAAAAATATTTCTAATAATCTCTCATATCCATTTTAAAATCTCTACCACACATATCAAAATAAATTATAGTTATAATCGTTTTCATTTATATATTGCACAATATCAACACAAATAGGACGTTCAAGGGCAAACACAACATTGTAAATAACGTACGTAAGCTAATTGTCAATGAAGTTAAAAATAATTTAAGAGCATGTTTGTATTTTAATCCTGCTGTGTTCTAGTCTACTACAGTTTCTCAACCGTAACATTATTCCATTCGTAACTGAAGAAGTGTGGTCTGTTTCGACAAAACACTGACCACTTGTCCGCAAGTCAAACTTTATGCAATTGCCTTGTTTATTTATATTATATTACATTATATATTATTTATATTAATTCATCTATCCTTGAAACACTGTACACGAGAAATACCCTATACCAGATCTTCATTCATTTTTATTCAAAACATCTTTTAAAAACTCAAATTACCATTGAAAATTACACGATTTAAAAAAATACCTTCATTTCAGAACAAAAAAAAGTTAAATATTCATTTCAGAATAACATAATATATTTGTCATTTCTTATTTAATGATTTTTATAAAAGAACAACATGTTTCATTTGACTCAAAAGTATGTAAAATCAAAAATATTTCTAATAATCTCTCATATCCATTTTAAAATCTCTACCACACATATCAAAATAAATTATAGTTATAATCGTTTTCATTTATATATTGCACAATATCAAATTTCTTATTTGATCAGTTTACACTACGCGACACTGAAAATGCAACGCCATGAAGGAGTGACCAGAAAGTGATGAAACTCGACAAACAGAGAGAGACAACAACGAACAATAAGTGATCTTTATTTCAAAATTTAAGATGTCATAACATACAGGTCATAAATTTCAGGTCATACAGGTCATAAATTTCAAAATTTATGACCTGTAATAACTAAAATTTACTTAACCAGAAAACTTTTGAGCTCTACTGTTGTTGAAACTAGACGTACCATCCGGTGAACATCAAGAAAATAACAATTGGATTTTTTTTGTCCTTTTTATTTAGAAAATCTGTTTTTTAAGCATAAAGTTTTTTTTTCATTTTTGCTTATCGCTGTTATAAGCTAATTGCTGCATTGCAGCTGTTTCCTGTTTATCTGTTTTTTCGATACTTGTCCGTTACAGCGGCGCCAGCCAAATTACGATTTCGGATGTAGACGGAAAGTCGCTAAGCAGTATGATTTATCGCCATGTTTGGCTGTAAACTCCTAAGGTTTCACTCCTAAAGAAACAGTACTTAATCATTTTAGTAAAATATCGCTTTTCTGTTAACGTTACTGATTTCGTATTTTTTTTTGAATACCTATTTTGTTGTTTTTGAAAATGTCGTTAACAATTTTCAGTTTACCAAACAGCGAAATGGATGCTGGTTTTACACATTTCACGGAGAACTATTAGATCGTAAAGCGGAAAATCATACTATAGAAATTATCCTATGAAGTATGATCTTAAGGAGAACTAAAAGTACAATTTTGTTAATCCGTCAACGGGAGTTCACTCGCAAAATGTTATAAGAATGTGGGGTTCCGCTATGTGACGTAGTAAGAAACGGCGCGGCTCGGCATCATCTAGAATCGTATCTGGTAGAATTTATGTGGAGGAAATATGTAGCGAAAAAAAAAACGCTTTCTATAATATAGTGAACGCAATTTCGGAAATATGGCCTTTTATGTTGATTGATGTTCTGAAAGTTATGTAAATATTAATATTAAACATCTAAATTTTATATTACTTATTGGGATGAGATTTATCACTAAACATATAAAAGATTATTAAATAAAAATATTATTTAAAAAAGTTTTACATTATTTATTGGTGTGTTACTTGTTTTCCTACATTTCAATTTCGCGCTCCGCTTGCTTGGCGCTTTTAACTAGCTTGGCGCCATTGGCGTATTCTTAATTTGGTGGGCGCCGCTTTAATAGACAAGTACCGTTTTTTCTTTCAAAAACGAGACAGGAAGGAAATAAAATGATAAATCAAAGTATTTTCTTATGTAACGTAGAACATATTACTTTTTTAAAATGGATTAGCAATTTCCGGTTTCATATCATAAATTCAGAAACTGTTTAGACTTCTTCTCTTAGTACTCTATGCTTTCCGTCTCTTATTAGTCATGATGATTCATCTGTAGGAATCAACCTTCGAAATGAACGAACAGTTCCTCTAATTCTTTGTTTAATCGTATATCAATTTTTGATGATTTTAGCTTAAAAACACTCCCTTCCACTCTTAAATAAATTGAACTCAAAATTCATAATAAGTTAGCATCTTCTTCTTAAGATTATGTCATAATCGTACATTAATCTAGAGACAATTTTTTGCTTAAGAATGATTATTCTAAGGGGTGTGGTTAAGCATGGTTTCATACAGATTACCAGCCTTTTGTATTAACTGTTGAAAGAAACGAAAATTTTTTTTTAGATGATCAGACAAGGTTAATGTGGATATCGATATGTTACAGTAACGCTTGCAAAAAGCTAGGAGAACGAAATGGTGAAAGGAAGTTAATGTTCCAAGTATTGAAGGAAAAAAAGTTATTCTTTAAAATGAAGCAATATTTTTCATACATACTCGTATATTGATTGAATTTTTAGCATTTCATTTAACATGACATTTAATCGTAATTTTCAAAATGAAAGTAATGAATTTATTTCATACTTGCTTACTGATCCAAAACCCTCCGACACACAAACAATTTGTGTCCATTTTTTCATTTCGAGGTTTTAAAACTAACTATAATTAAATGTTGACATATTTTTAATTGAAGTCAAGTTTTTGAATATTTGTTTTGCTCCTCTCTAATTATGGGTTCAAATTCATGAAAATTTATCAGTTTTAGATTGTCATTTTTATTATTCTTGCAGAAGTTCTTCTGAAGCTTGTATGAAATGGAAATTGTTTTAGTTTGAAATGGAAATCTATATTATAAAGGATTTAAGAAAAATGAAACGTTACTCTTACAAATGTTTTGATTTAAATGAAATTAGTTTGTTTTACAGGTATTATTTGCAATACAGTGTTGTACGCGTAAGATTCCTGTGGCAATACTTTATTTTTGATAAGGTTTGCAAACCATTCTAATTTGCAATTTCGGAAATGTTCATATCTATAATTGAATATTATTGTAATGTGAGAAATCTTAATTCAGAAGAAAGCCGTAAGTAACACAAATATGTGTTATGTTTTAAATCTTTAGTTTCAAGAATTCACACTCAATTTTCCTTCACCGAACAACTATAAATACAAAGAGGGGCGAAGTTTGAGGAAATTGTTTGGAATTGGCCGAGTAAAGCTGCTAGAATTTTGCCGAGAAACGGCCTGTATTAATTTTATCGGAGTCCATGCAAAATATTACTTTGGAAATTAGTCCATAGCACAAATTAGTAAGCTGGACTAGTAAGCTTTGGTGGACTGGTGAGCCGAGCATTATTGAAAATGCTGCGATTGTTATTCTAGTGCTGTTTTTATTCCTGTTATGCGGCTCATCTGTACAAGCGCCGTGTTTTCTAATTTTGCTGTCGAAGTTTTGCTACTTGTAATTCCTTCCTGTTTTTAACGTTTGTGAATAATGTGTCGTTTGCCATTATCCTTATTATGTGTCGTTTGATTTCCTTCGTACACCCACTGGACTCATTGAACTTTATTATAAGTACACCCACTGATCATTATTATAAATATCAATTTTATATTTATTAATTGGATAATTACATATATCCTTAACAATATTAAGACAAATATTATTTACATTAGTAACAAAATCCTTCAGAATTTTAATTTCTCTCTTCTTCATACCAAAAAAAAAAAGCATTTAATACTTTTAATATTGAAGTTCTTTCCAAATTTATCATTAGTATGTTAATTTTTCTTTAGTAGCCTTCCAATCTAAAAAATTTCTCTTTTTATTTTTACCCTTGTACTTTTTTTTCATTGACTTTATTAGAAATTTTGAGATTGATATAACATTGATTTTTTTTCCCTATAAAAATATTCTTTTGCTTTGATGTCATTTTGCTTAAATATTTGCAAAATATTTTTATTAAAAACTAAAGTAATAAGACCATAAGGGTAAATAGTATTATAAGCCCTGAAATAATAATTTCCAAACCACAACCTTTTTTTAGCATTAGGCACTATAATATTATTGCTTGTTTGACCAATATATTGTATTTATAATCACAAATGTTACACTTAAGCAAGTAAACACAGTTAAAAGTTTAACAGAAAGTATATGTGAGATTAATATTAAATTGTTCACATTGTTAATCATTTTACATGTTTTGCACCTTTTGTCATTACAAATATTATTATATAATTTAATACAATTTATCAATTTTGAAGTTATCGTAGTATTTTCCAAACTTTGTAAGCTTTATTTCTTATTATCTTGAGATTTGGTATGTATAAATATATTATAAAATCTTTCTTACTTTTATATTTACTATGTCAAATAATCCTCATTTATAATGTCACACTCTTGATAATCACTTAATTCAACTTTCATTAGTACAGATTTATCATACCTATAGCTTATGTCAAAGTTGCAAGAATTTTTTTTATCGATAATAATCAACCAAATCCTTCTCATCACAGTTCACAACTTATTCATTAAATTAACATTGTCAAAAGTCATATCTTTATGTCCTTATCTCTTTCAACTAAATATCTACCAAATTTATAATTGCCATAACTTCCATTAGAACTGACCAGCTAATTCTTTGTCTGGATTCTGAACTATTTTATGAAGTCTCATAATTTCCTTATTCGCCCCTTGAAAGTTTTTGGCATTGTCAGAATACAATTCAGCTCTTTTGCTGCGGCGGGCAATGAATCTCTTTAACGTGACTATAAAAGCCTCTGAACTAAGGTCTGATACAACTTCTAAATGTACAGTTTTGGAAACAAAACATACAGAAATACAAACATGAATCTGATGTAAAATACTCTTACGTTGATTTCTATACTTTATGGAAAATGGACCACCAAAGTACACACCTGCACAATTAAATGGAAAATTTGATCGTACTCGATCTTCTTACCATTATTTGAGAAGAAATAAAAGGATTAGCTTTAAAGCAAATAATACATTTGTGAACAATTTTTCGATAGGTAGATCTACCACTAAAAGGCCAAAACTTTTCTCTAAAATAACTAAGTAATGCTGATGCACCTACATAGAAGTATTTTACATGAACATAATCAATAATAAGTTAAGTCAACCAATGATTTCTAGCGGAATGCTTCTTTATGTATACATGAAAATATTTTACGTGAATATAATTAATAATTAATAAATTCAACCTGTGATTTTTAGGCATAATAGTGAGTGATCCAACTTTCATGACTCCATTAGAATCTACGAACGGATTTAGTGATTTAAACTTACTCTTTGGAAGAACACTCCTTTGTTGCTTGAGACTCTTAATCTCTGCTGAAAATTCCTCTTTTTGAACCATTTTAATTTAAACACTTTCTGCATGATTCAGTTCATTTACTTCAAGTGGCCCAGATACAGTGTATAAAGGATTCTGTGTATCATTTAAGAACCTGAAAATATAACTTAAAATACGAAAAACAATTAAATAATTACTATACTCAAATAATTATATATATCATGAATAAAATTATTTACTGTCCCGTTAAAAGCAGATAAATTGTTTTCAAACTCTAATATTTTTAAAGTCTGATATTCTTATAGTCACACTGATATTTTTTTTTAAAAAAGTTCTGCTTTAAATTCCTCACATTATTTGAACACAGAAATTGCTTGCCTTGGATAACACTGTTAGATAGAAATATGGGATCTTTGAACCACATTCTGTTGTTGACAAATTTACCAGGGTTTACTCCCCGCGAAAGGATATCTGCTGGATTCTACTCAGATGACACATGACCCACTGGTTTATAGATGTGTTCTCATGAATACTGACTAGTTTGTTCTGCATAAACATTTTTAGATCTGTTGGATCCTTTTGGATCCACGAAAGCACTATCATGGAATTACTGCTGAAAACTGTTGTTTCCAGGAAGGTCTCTTTTCATTAACTTTGATAGTAAGACTGCAGCATCCGATTTAGCCTTGGTATTGTAAGGCCTTTCGCAGGAGATACTCTAAATTTGCTGGTCACCAGTCAAACCAAAGTTTCACCAATAGAACTGACTTGCAATAAACCAATGCTCCAAAGAAACGTTCTGAAGCATCAGAGAAACCATGGATCTCCATCTGGGTAGCTTTTTCAATCGCAATTCGTCTCTCAATATCAATGTTATTGATGCTGTCAAACATAACCAAAAAGTTATGCTATTCATGATGTTATGTAGTTGGAAGTGAGTCAGTCCAATCAATTTTTATGCGCCAAAGTTTCTGCATGAATATTTGGGCTATAACTACTATTGGACTAAGTATTCCTAAATGATCAAATAATCTTGATTATAGTTGACAGCACGCTCCTTTTTGTGTATGAACTCCAATTTGACTCGAAAAGGAAATCAGTCTTCCTTTGGTTTCCAGGACACTCCTAAGATTTTGGTTTCACTCGTATTTGAGAAATTATAATATCCATCGACACTTGGTGATAGTTATGGATGGTTTGTGCACCATTTATGAAGCTGCATTCTAGCGTTTTGCATAATAGCTTAAGTTGCTACTGCAACTATTTCGCTTCCTTTGAAGTTTGAGTTCCACTTAGCACATTGTCCATGTAAAAGTTGTCACGTAACACAAGTAATGTAATCGGGAAATTACTCTCTTCATCAATGAACAATTATTTCAAAGACCTAACTACCAGATAGGGAGCACTCACAGTTCCATAAGTAACTGTTACTAACTCTTAAGTCTTAGGTGACGCATTGTGCGTACCATTCCACAAAATTCTTTGAAGTTTGTGTTGACTAGGATCTATGAGTATCATTCGATAATCATCTTCACATCAGCTGTCAAAGTATACACATACTTTCTAAACCCTATCAATATCGAAAATAAGTCATGATGGATGACTCCCCCACTGTTCTGTAAAGAGTTCGGTGAAGTACTATTAGTGGTCAAGGTGGAACAGTTAAATACAACACGTGATTTTGTCATCTCTCATCTCATGTGGTTTTCTCTCATTTGGCCAAGTTTCAAATAATCCCTCATGAAGCTTTTGTATTACGTTAAATATTCAGCTTCTCTGGATAAATGAGTCCTCAGCGATTTGAGTCTTCTGAGAGCAATGTCCTTTGAATTTCCTAAAACCGAAGGATTCTCTTTGAGGGGCATTGTAACAATGTACTTCCCATCCTCATTTCTCCCATGTGTCTGTTTATTTTTTAGTTCAGTTTAGTTTTTATTAACGTCGCACTAGAAGCAACACGAGGGCGATGGACCTCGTAATTTTGAACCTCGGTCAAGTGACGAGGACGACACCTGAGCTGACACCCTCTCTCCTAACTTCCACACCACGCCAACGGGAGAACTTTGGGCCCCGACAGTTTTAACGTGCATCAGTCCCGGCTACACGGCGGGTCTTCAGAGGCCAAGGATCGAACCCGCGATTGAACGAAAACCGCCGGCCACGAATTCGAAACCATGAACCACGGCCGCTACCTCGGCCTCTCCGATGTGTACGCGAGCAAAGTGTTCCTCAAAAATCGCGTGTTTATCACTTTTATATATTTCTGATTCGACAGTTTCTATGTCCCAAAATTTCTTTTTCTTTATATTTAGATCATCATCTCGGATTAACCCGCAATGAACCTTTGTTTCTCTACCTTGATCTACGCTACCACTACCCACGGAACCAAATACTGTATTTTGTAAGAGAAAACGTGATTTTTGCGTATATATTTGTCCAGGCCTCAACAGTTCATTAAAAATTTCTGCTCCTAATAAAATATCTATCTTCCTAGGACATTTAAATTATAATCAGCTAATGGAATTGAATCTGAAATTTCTATATTAACTTCAAGTATTGTTTGGGGAATTAAATCAGTAATTTTCCGAACTATTAGCATATTTAATTCCTTATGAAAACTTTTGTTTTTATTCGATATAGTAGTTCTAACGTTTCCATTCACTGTCAATGATTAATCATTTAAGCACGAGATCGAAGTATTTTTTTTTTTTTTTCTTTTTTAAGTTGCAAACCTTTAGCGCAATCAGGACTTATTAAGCATGTTTGACTACCAACATCTAACAGACACACACCTAGTTTCTCCCCAGTCACTTTTTTTATTTTTTTATTTTTAACCAAAATTCGAACAGTGCTCAGTAAAACATTTTTTGTTTTGCTCTTTGCGAAACGGCTGGTTATAATTTTTTGATTAAGTTCACAGTACGGAAGGGAATCATTCACAAATTCTTCACTTTGACCTTCACGAGCAGATGTTCTTTCACTAAAGTTTGATGCCGCTTCACGTAAAATGAATCATCTTATTTTATGAGCTTTCCCACAAAAACAATTTCTACTGTTTCTACTCAACAGAATATTCTGGAGCAAAACATTTCAAACACAGATAATTCATTTCAATTACTTCAACGCGATTCTGAACTGGAAGCTTCTTAAATTGCATACATACATATAGCATGCATAAAGCATGATTCTCATTTTTACACATGACTCATTTATTGCTTTTTATTTTTGGAAAAAAAAAAAAGACACATCAGATATCCTTTTCTGAAACCCTGAGTTACGTGGAATTTTTCTGTTTTACTCATTATTTGATACCTTCGACTATCATTTATTGATGACTCATATTTAGGTTTCGCTCTCGAAGAAAGATGAATATTGCATTCGCTGGTAAATTGCTGCAGTTTAAATAACACGGGTAAAAAACGAGCTTTATGAGCATGGGTTTTCTTTCAAACTTCACACTTAGCTTTACATAATTTCTTATACCTTAAATTTTAAGAGCAAAAGGGAACGTGAGTCAAATTGAATTTATTCAATAACTAGTTTTAATAATTTATTTTATTATTTGACCTTCATGAAATTTATCATCTAAAATAAATACGTGTAAAATACGTTTTTAACTCAATTAAGCATTATGTTAATCAGTTAAGCTACATGTAATTGAAATGAAAGCAAGTGATAAATTATGTTATTAAATTGAATACATTTAAGAGCTAAATGTAATTAAATTAAAGCAAATCGTTTATCGGTTGCTAAATGAAATTAAAATTAAAGTGAACGATAAATAATTAAAAAACGGATTTTGCGGCTTGGCGAAATCTTGGTGTGCAATTTATTTCTTTAAATAATTAGCTTCAATGAATTAATTTTTATTAATTATAATTAAATTATCGTATTGTAATCCAAAACAATCGTGTACAGAAAATTTCAGCGCAATTGAGTGCTTTAAAATATGTGAAAAAAACTTTTCAAGTTTTGAACCAGACACAATTATAATGTTAGTTAAAGAAAAACCCATTAAAAATGATACTCCCTATTTTATTGCTGTGTGAATTTTCAATTCTAGGTTAAGGTCACTAAATTTTTTTTTCCGAAACAACCAATTCATATAACGATTTAAAATCGCTTATTTTTGGCAACTGGCAATACTATTCAAAATTAGTGGATAATTTCGACGTGAATTGTACAAAATTTCCATTTGATAATTTTTGTGCATTTAGAAAGTTATTTAAACTCTCTTGCGTGGTGCGTTGGTATTCTTTTTTTTTTTTTTTTTTTTCAGATTTAAATTTTTCGTAATCATCGATATCCTCTTCTTTTATATAAAACCATCAAATTTTTTATACATTTTCTCCTACTATATTTAATAGTATTTCCGCTTTCAATTCTACCGGCACATTTTTTGTTTCAAATGCTTTTTTCAATTGGTTAGAAGAAAAGATAAGATTCTGCTTGAGTAGGCACAGAAATAGTTAAAGCTTTTACATTTTTAAATAGATTTTCAGTGCTTTTGCTTAAGGTATTTTTATCCGTTAACATATCTCGATGAGTTTCCTTTTTAAGATTTTCTAATTGCAATTCCTTTCCTAATAAGTCTAACTGTTGTTGCAACTGAGCCAGTTTAATTTTCTCTAATTCTTAGTTTCGTTTTCGAATTTACTCATTCTCTTTCTTTCCTTTATTGAATTCTTTTCCACAGTATTGTAACCAATGACATTTTGAACAAATTCTATATCATTAATATACAAATCACAATCCTCAATATTGTTTCTTGAGTAAGGTGAACGGATTTTAGCATTCGAAAAGCGGAACACCATTGACGGGGGGGGGGGGAATTCTTGATTAAAAATATGGTACCTAAAACATACCTACTTTTGGTACCTAAATAAATTACAAATATAAATCATCTGAATAGCTGATTTGTTGACATCACTATTTTAACTAGCACTAGCACGCAGTACGATGTGTATCGTATGAAGGACAATTACAAAACTCAATATGCGAAGACGTTACTTCGTGGACGACCAACAAACTCTTTACACCCTGACCCTTATCCTCTCTTAAATTCCCCTTTGTTTTAAATTTTTGTACAAGATGTAATTCCTTTGCAACAATGTTCCAAATGATGCTAGATCGCTAGCGAACATGTCGCCATAAGAATAAAATCCGTGGAAGTGTATAAAGTGTTCTTTCTTCATTTTACAAGTACAAAATGAGTACCAAGATTAGGAATGATATAAGATGCATTGCCAAATATGTATTTTTAATTTTCTAATTTTGCAACAACTTCTGCAGCACATGTTGACTCTGTGCGCTAAAACCATATGATTTTTATGAAGGAGTCAATGATGGCGGAAGTATGTTTGAAGATCTTATTTGTGATAGGGAAAGAGACTAAATAGTCAATGCAATATGTATGTAGAGGAACGGCTTCCTTTCTATAGAGTGTAGTGAGCCATCACGTTTGCTACACTTGAGATTAATCAAAATACATGGAACACAATTTTGAATGTAACAGTCTATTTTTTCTTTTCACTTTAGAAATAAATAATTCGAGACAAAAAAAAACCAACATTTTTTAAAACAACGTTTTTAAATGGTGACAAAGTTTATAAAAAAATTATTGAAATATTAGTTAAAACTTTGTAAAAAACCTCATATCTCTCTCGTCTTTAAGATTATTCTCTCTGCGTAGTTCAATATATCTTCCATAGATGGCGCCAGGTTACTACACAAATTACGTTACTAAAAATTATTGAAATATTAGTTAAAATTTGTCGCAAATGTCTAACTATTGCTTTGTTAGGCGGGTAAGAACGATTCCCAAAGTTTCAGAGGTCTTAATGAGAAGTTGGTTAAATTAACGATCGAAAATTTGATGACACACACCAAGAGAAATTCAGAAAAACGTAAAAAACTGACGCTTTAGAGCATCTTCCATTCGTTTATAAGCATAGAAGTATACGGAATACTACTGTTTACGAACATTTTGTATAACGTCATTCTGCATATAATTAGGAATAACGAGTAGTTCCTCACCATCAACAAACTTTTAGAGGGTATAGGATTTTAGAAGGAAATTATAATAAGGTTTAATTTTCTTAAGTTCTTTAGTAGTTTAGATTTCAGTGTCTTCTTGAGCCATTTTGATTTTTAAAACATCTTGCGTGATAATAACTGAGTATTCATTTAATGCGTCTACGTGATTCAATTTAGAGCCTGAACGATATTCTATTTATAATCAAAATCTTGTATTTGTTGGGTCCAACACGCTATCCGAGTGATCAAATCTTTTTTTTTAGTGTCATCCCGAAAGCATTGCAATCAGCAAGTATTTTGAAATATTGCCTAATAAGTACACTTTAACTGTTTTAATGCTTGGACATTTGCTAAGACTTCAAGTTAAGCAAAGGTTTTCTACTCAATATATTGGGTGGAATGCGTTATCTGTCATCGATTTTCGAGCCATAACCGTGAATAGTGACATCGCGATGAATTTCGGTATCAGCATTCCACGACTATCGTATCCCGATGTGTACAAAAAGTATCCAGCTAGTGAGAGACGAAATTAATATTTTGGAAGTCAACGATTTCTAGGACTGAACTCATTTTTAAACTCTGATCTTTTGAAAAGAAAAGAAAGAATCATCTCTAAAACTTCAGACAGTTAAAAAAAAAAAATCCCAGACAGATTCAATCATGAGCCAAAGAAGAAAAAGACAAACAACAGTGCATTCATTTGGTTATTCAGATATTAAATTAAATGCGTGTGATAATCAGGATAGTAAGGTGCTACACAGACCTACTTTCTCGCTACTTTCTATTTTGTACATAATTTTCCTATCCGCCAATTTTTGTTTCCATAGGACAGCTCCTTTTTGGAGCGTCGTTTTTTTTTTTTTTTTGTTACAGAGTGTATAATAATAACATTAACGAATATAAATTATTATTATGATTAATTATTTCGGTATGAAAATCAAATATATTACTTCTTATTTATGATATTCTATATTTCCTTGTTTTTATCCAATTTTTGACATAATTTTCAAATTCAAATACATTTGTTTAGATTCAGTTATTCTTTAAAGTTCTTGCGGTTCCTTTCAGAAAAATTTGAAATAAACCACGATAACTAATTTCTGGAATAATAAGTGTTAAAAAATAATCTTCATTCGAATATTATTCTTAAACACGTCTGATATTATTATTTATAATTGTAGCAGGAAAATGAGGAAAATTTCGGTGGAATTAAGTGTATATAAAATTTTTTATACTTTGTAAAATAATCAAGAGATGGCAGCACATGATTACTTGATAAGTTCTTTTCTTTCTCTCTCTCTTTCTCTGTGTGTATGTGTGTGGGTATACAACCAGATATATAAACCATATTTTAGCTGACTAAGGAAATAAAATTGTATTTCAATCTGAAATACGGAGAAATTTCGGAATTCTATCTATTCTACGAGTGTTGATTAACGTTGCTTGCAAGTAAAGTTTGAAAACGTGTTTTGAAATTTTTGAGGACAAGTTGGTCAAATTTCTTTAAAAAGTTGATTTGCATTTTAGTTATGTTCTTTATCCCCCAAGACTGATGAATTGATTTTTCTTTATTATTATACAAACATTTCAGAGTTATTACCTTTTATTTCCCCCCACCCTTTATTTCAGGACGAATAGACCCAAGTTGGGTCATTCGTAGTTTAAAATGTAGACGAATGATGTCTTCCCCAATGGAGACCATGATGGAGGCGAGAAATAATAGATATTTTAAAACATCATTGATCCATAAAGAAATTGTAACTCGAGCAGAATAAAGGAAAATAATTAAGATAAATATTTTGTGGGGCATACTCTAAAGCATTTTCTTATTCCAGAAGTTAATCCTCAATTATTACATTGCAATTAAAAGCAAAATTCTTAGAAGTGAGAATATTTTAATTATGTCCTTTGCCAGAAATGGTAAAATAAATTAATTATCTGTGTTGCACGACAGAAATCTTGTGTTTGTCAGTACGAAGCTGTGTTAGATAAAGCATAATTGAGTTTTCTATGCGGACTGCTCGAGATCCGAAGTATAGTTCGTACAGCGCGGCAAGATTTGCCTGAAAATGTCTGTGCAAGGTATGTCTGTGCAAGTGTGTATATATAAAGACCACTATAATGAATTAGGTTGAATTTCTCTATGTTAAAGAAATGTTAATTAATACCCACCGTGTTTTCCCTCAATAATAACAGAAAAACGAGAGACGCACGAAAACAATTTACTTGCCCAAATACAGAAAACACAAACAGAATTCTTGAATTTCCTTTTGATGACCGAGTCAATGATTCAATTTATAGTACGGTAGTATCAAATGAACTGAGGTCCACGGTTTGTACATCTCTGCGTACGCCGTCTTATAACCGGATCATTTCTCATCAGGCAAGGAAAAAAAAAGAGTTAAGAGAGTAAAGTTACTTAATTTCAATTTTAATATGATGCAAACTAAATGATTGCACTTCATTTGAATTAAATGTACCCACTTTATAGCATTATGTGTCTTTTTATAGTCATTAGTAATTAATCATGTAAAGTAAATCCAGTTTTTTTAAAAAAATTATCTTTGATTTTATTTGTAGCAATAAAATCATAAATCTACTGTATAGAGAATGATAATAAGAAAAATCTTATTTTTCACTAGATTTTAAATGGCTAAATAACAATTTCTCTTTCTGAAATTCATTATATCACTACTAAGCCTCAGGAATATTAGCCTTTATATTATCCCGAATTTTCTTCCTTTTTGTAGAAACACATGTCTAATGTCATTTGTTTGCCCATTTGTTTGAAAAAAAAAAAAAAAAAATTAAACTTCTAGAATAATACATTTCTTTCCCTTTGGAAAACTGGTAATTTGTGTTCAAAATTGTAGTAGTGATTATATTTTACAAGATTCTGCTTTCTAGTCTGTTTCTCGAAATATTTTTTTTAAATTAAAAGTTATGGCCTGAATGTGACATGACTATTTGTTCATTTTTTCCGAGAATGAAAATAAATTATCTTTTCTTTTCTTTTTTAAATTTCAGTTTCAAACAATCTCAAAAGAAATACGTCCAAAATGTAAGAATTGTTGCTTTCGTTAATTCAACATCATGCTGATGTTGGAATATCGTGTGATCGTCCATTCCATATATTTTTTTTTTTTTTCGTTTCTGAATATTTTAAAAGGAGAGAAAATTTATTCAAAATGCTTTATTTATTTGAAAATTTAAAGATTTTTTTTTGTTTTAGAATAATGTCAAAATAATGCTTTTAGAAAATTCGTCCGTTTTTATTCGTTCTATTTAAGAATATGATACGGAAGCTTGATTGAAAATTATTATTTCCATATTAATACATCCCTCATAGGCTTACCTTCTTGAGATAGGTACGGAAATCATGTGTGTGTTGTGTGACCCCGTGGCACCCTAGCGATCTTTCTTTTCCAAAGGGTTTACTGTCTGTGGTAAACATGGATGACGCTCTCTCGGGATACCTAGCAATCCTTCTCCAGTTTCGAACCTCCTTCTCATCAACCAGTTTTCCCTTTTTCCAAGCGTCTAGATCGCAGTTACACCTTGCTTGGCGCAGTATAGCCATATCTGGCTTTTGCGCCATTAAGCTCCACCATCCCTCCCACCCTACATAGTAACAACTATTAAATTTGTTACCTGGGATATTTCTAAACTCTTGTTGTATCTGAAAGTTACATGTGTCATCTACGTATTTGTGTTATTTGTTCTCAGGTGTAATCGATGTACTTAGAATTAAAAAAGATGGCAACCCGCATGGGAATAGGGGGTGGGGGGAAGAAGAGGTGGGAGATCCAACCTTGCATCTTTCGCGTCTTCCCAAAGAAGAAAGAGAACCTTAAGGGGCATCAATTTCATTTTGACGACGAAGTGAAAGCTTCTGTTGAAGCCTGGTGTCGAGAACAATCATCGGAATTCTTCTCCCACTCCCGACAAGTGACGCGTTGGCACCGGTACGGGAAAAGGAAAGGAGATTACGGTAGAAAGTAAATAGTGCATTGCATAGACGACACATGCAGCTTTAAGGCACGACAAGGATTGCTAAAATTGAGTAATAAATAAATAAAAAAAAATTATGCGTATAGAAATATTACTTTTCAATCAAGCCTCGCACTTTAAGGGAAAATGCGCTACTGAATAATCACATTACAAAATATGCTGACTTTCAGAGACTCAAAAAGTTGATACGTAGGTACCTTGAAAATAAATATGATTAGCCTCATCCTTTATAAATTATATCCTTCGAGATTGTCCTGAAATGCGCTGATGGCAATTCTACGGACAAAGTGCATCCAAAGACTGTTTAAGTGGATATAGTACATTAGATACTGTAACTAACTTCCTGTAAGCAAAAATAATTAGTTTTCCTATTTCGTGTGAAGTATTATGCGAGTAGTTTACTTTATAATTGAACTATTTTTAAAAATATCTTATATTATTTGCTTTTTGATTGATTGAACTAAGGTAATGAAAAAATCCATGAAAATATAAGTTTTGTTAAAAGTATGTTTTTAAAGATTGTTTAATTTTTTATTGTTTCATCGTCTGACATTTTTGGAATTCGAATACGACTCTAACAAACATTTTCTGTAGTATAAAGAGAATAATTCATATTTTTCATGAGATAATGAGGAAGGTCAGGAAAATAAAAATTATTTTAATTGAAAGAATTTCTGATCTAAGCTAACACAATTCAAGTCAGTTAATAATCAAGCAATTTAATTCTAAAATTTTAGCAAAAGCTGGAAATCTCTGACATATTAAAATCGCTAACAGAAAAAAAAAAATTCCCCAAGAAACTACCATTTAAAGATATTGTATTCTTTGGATATGTTTTACTCTGGATCAAGTTTAATATTCATTGAGTTACGTAAATTACTTTGGCTCAAAATAAGGTAAGCTGATATGAAGTATATAAAAGGAATCTTTTCATTTTTCGTAAGAATATTCACACAGTATGGCAGTTAAACAACAACAACAAATCATGTTCCAGAAATCACTTTTTCCTGCTCCTGCATCTTCACAATTATTCAGTAACAACTAAAAATGAACTAGGCTGAAAGAAAATTAGACTACAAGAAAAAATACTTCCATTTCTATAGAATTGAGTGTAATCCAGTATGTCATGAAAGTTTGCCATATAATTTTATTTTTAACTAAAAATTATTTTCAGATTTAGATACTTTTACATGTATCCTTTTAAATTTATGGTGTAATTCCGAAGAAGATTCTCTTTATTTAAGCAAATTGCTGAAATAATGGATTCCTTATTTTCTCTTCTAAAATTTACTAATTTTAATGCCCAGAAAAAGTGCTATATTTTGTGCTCTCTCCTCTTCTAACTAATTTGAGATTCTTAGACATTTTATTGCATTCCATATCATTGTGCTGGTGATAGTATGGATTGAAGATAACTGTTTCAATAACTGAATATTCTATTACGAATGATAAATACATAAAATGTTGCATAATAATGAATCAGTGATGAAAATAAGCAGTAAATAATTTTTCTAAGAAAGATAAATACGTGAATAATTTTCTTTCCTTCCTTCTAGAATCCACTTCTCTCCATATCACTACTAACTTCTACATAACACTATTATCAAAATTAAACTTTCCACTAGATTTCATACATAATAATTAATTTGATAGAATTTCGTACCATAATCAGAGAAATCGAGAATGACGTTTCAAATGGCATTTCTTACTTCACCAAGTGAAACCCAGTTAGATTTAATACAGAACAGCCTCGTTGTTCCTCTCGATAATCGTTGGTGGAATCGAAGCTTGAACGTATGACTTGACTTGAACATCTCCGGCCATGAAGCTCGCACCACTGTTTTAATCACCACGCTACTGTTGCTCCATACGTAATTACAAAGTAATTTTAGTTTAATAATTTTTACTTCAACTTTTTACGTTTAATGTAAAAATCATGTAATTATGGAATGTTTTCAAACCTTTTAAAAGCACAATAGGATTAACGGGCGGATGAGTACAAGAGTGGATGGAGAAGTACCTGTCTTTGAGGACAAAAGCAAGCTAGTGTTATCTTTTTAACGGAGCCCAAAAAAAATTGACACTGATTTATTCGTTAGTTTTGACATTCTTTTCCTTCCACAATCAAAATTTTATTGGTTTCCAGGTCGAGTTATCGTCTTATTTTGCATCAAGTTGTCAACATTGGTGAAACCTGGATTCCTCATTATGCACTAGACACCAAGCAATAATCAGAACAATGGGTTGCCTACGGTGAATCTGCTCCAGAAAAGGCGAAGATGGTTTCATCGACAAGTAAAGTTATAGCAAATTTTTTGGAATGTGAAAGGCGTCATATTCACGGAAATCTTAGTGAAAGAAAAAGAGGTATTGAACAATACTCCACAATTGTCCTATCCTCATTTCCTATTCCTAGTTCGCGTATATTTTGAGTGATTATATCCTCATATAATCACTGGAGCTTCTATCAACATCGGAACATTTTTCTACTCAATAAGGTGCTTCAAGATTGAATCTTATTCTTTAACATTTTGCGTAAACTATTTTAACACACGGCTGTGTTTTTAAGGAACCCTGCGAAACCCTATTTCATATTGTAATCTCAAACATTAGTTGTTGGTGCTGATAAGTGTTACCTCCAATATTTAACGCCATTCTGTAAAGGACATTTTGTAAGGGGCGAGCGTAAGATGTCACTTATATAAACCCGTCAGTGTTTCTGTGTAAACGAGCGAGTTGACATTCGAGAGCAAGGATGGCGAGGTAACTTGAAGTGCTAAAAGTGATCTGCGCTGATCACCAAGGTAACGTGAAAAGGATTTAAAAGAATAAAAGGAACTGTTGTTAGTAGTTAAGAAAGTTGAAAGTCTGTTCTTGCCTGAAGATTAAAGACAAAAGTAAAGGCATTGTTTAAAGATAAGTTAAATGAAAGAAAAACAAATAAAACTCAAGAAGAGTAGTTAAAATTAAGAAGAGTAGATAACAAATCAGAAGTGGAACGTAGAAAGAGTTATAATTAAAAAGATTATTAAGTTTATTATTAAGAAAAGTAAAAGAGAGATAGTAAGTTTTTTTTAACAAATCAGAAGTGGAACACAAAAACTTTGTAAGTAAAAGTTTTCAACATATGAAATGAGAAATTTCGTAGAAAACACTTTATTGAAAGCTTAGTCTCATCCCCTAGATTGATACTGGCTTATATAGATTAAATATGAAATTATTTAATATATAATAAAAATGATGTAGTATATATACAGTGTTAGAAGAAGTTAACTATGAGAGGCAGCCATGCATGGACATAAGATGGTGAGTACATGTATAATAAAAAGCAAAACTGAAAAAATGACTCAAAAAATGTTTGAAAGCTTTAATTATTTGAAATAACGGAAAGAACATGAAAATATGCTTTAGGGCAATAATTTGGTTACAAGTAAATAGCAAAAAAGTATTATTTGGAAACGATGCAAGATTTTTAATAGGGCATGTGTCCCCTTGAACAAACTAAAACTGCTGCCCAAGCTGTTTTGCATGGATGCGATGAGGCTATCGATAATACTTTGGGAATTACTGTTCTACTCTTGAAAAAGTGCAATCTATACAAGTAGTGCACTATGTAGGTTGCTCGAATTATGTCCCGTACAGTAAAATGAGGCTTGAACGTATTCCAAACACATTCGATTGGATTCAGGTCAGGAGAACGTGCTGGATACTCCTTATGCTGAATTGTTTCAGCTTCAAGCATTTTCTTCACAAAATGAATGTATGGTATTATCATCCATTAAAAGAAAGGAATCCCTAATGGACATGACGTATCAGTATCTCGTCTGCACGATTTTGAGCCGTCAAATTGCCATTCCGGATTATATGCTGGTCCGTATGTCCACTCATACAGATTCCAAACCGTACCACCAAACCACCTCATCTGTAATGTGATCTTCACCGAATGAATGTGGGGTTATTTCGAATGCCCCTTTCTTGCAACACCAAAATACGTTTGATGTTACACTCCAGACTGAATCAGACTAGTTAGTGAACAGCTCTTGACTCCAATCACGTTGCACACAATCTCAATGTTCAGCATCTTACCATCTTCTGACAGCATGGTGTCTTGAGGTCAACGGAATACACACGATTAGCATAGGTGCATAGAGATCCTCCTGATGAAGCCTATTTCGCACTGTTTGGCTTCGTTCTATTGCAAAAGCAACTGTTTTTGCAGCTGAGTAGCATTGCTTGTTCTGTCTCGACTAGCCATTAACTCTCTGACTGCTCAATTTGTGAACCGAAATAGTTTCAAAAATTGTGTATTTTTTTTTGTTGCATATTTTAAATCTATAACACATGGATCAATAAGTTCCGAGACTAACCCAGAGATGGCGCTCGTAGTAAACCAGTAACCAAGTCTTTCTAGAGTACTAACCTTTGCTTGAAACGTGTCAAAATTTTAAGTCGATCGGACCAGAAACAGCTGAGTTATCGAGGTTGGAGTAAAGTCGTTTTGTAGTTTGTTTAAAAAATGGAAAAAACCGAGTTTCTCTCGTGTTCTGATAAAACATTGTTTTTTAATGGGTAAAAACACCGTGCAAGCGAAACAATGGATTGAAAAATGTTACCCGGACTCTTGTCCATCAAAAGCAACGATTTGTCGGTGGTTTGCCGAGTTTAAACGTGGTCGTACCGACACAAATGACGCGGAACGCTCGGGTAGACCTGTGGAAGCCGTTACACCGGAAAATGTGAGTGAAGTGACAAAAATTATAATGAAAGATCGTAAAGTGAAGCTCCGTGAGATTGCTGAGATGACACAGATATCATATGGAAGTGTATTTACTATCCTTCATGAAAAATTGAGCATGAAAAAGGTTTTTTCCAAGTGGGTGCCGCGATTGCTTTCGATGGAACAAAAACAGCAACGAGTCGATGATTCAGAAAGCTATTTATCGCTATTTACTCGCAACAAAAAAGATTTCTTACGTCGTTACGTGACCATGGACGAAACATGGATACATCACTACACTCCAGAGTCGAAGCGGCAGTCATCTGAGTGGCGCACAGCTGGCGAAAGCCGTCCGAAAACGCAGCAGTCAGCTGGCAAAGTCATGACGTCAGTTTTTTGGGATACGCATGGCGTGATATTCATTGACTACCTCGAAAAAGGTAAATCGATCAACAGTGATTATTATATTGACTTGCTGGTGCATTTGAAGGAGGAAATCGCAAAAAAACGACCACACAGTCTCGGGACTTATTGATCCATGTGTTATATATTGGAGAATTGAAAAATGCATTTTTTCTTTCTGGAAAAGATTTTTTATATAGATTTTTATAGTGAGAAACTAAGTTGCTAGAAAAACAAATTTCAGATGTTATCACCGAAAAAAATTTTTTTTTTTAATCAATTTCAATTGAATTATACACAGTGTATTCAAAAAGTTCCAGGACTGAATGCACACAGACAACATAACACAGCAAAATTAAGTTTATTTAATATCAAGCTTCTACATAATCCCCCTGCACTTCAATACAACGTTTGGATCTTGTATAAAGATCTTTGAACGCCTTCTGGAACGCCTCGACTGCAACACTCTGCAGGTCTCTTGTCACTGACGCTTCGATGTCCTCTACCGACGCGTACCGCTGTCCCTTCATCTTCAATTTCAACTTTCGAAACAGAAAATAGTCCTGAGGGGACAGGTCAGGTGAATATGGGGGGTGGTCGATGGTTACAACTTGCCTGCGCGCCAAGAATTGCTGAACAATGATGGATTTGTGTGACGGTGCATTGTCATGCAAGAGACACCAGTTTCCACTGTCCAACATTTCGGGTCTCACACGCCGCATTCTTTTCAGTAGCCGGTGTAGCACATCCTTGTAAAAGGCACCAGTGACAGTAGACCCTTGTCGAAGGAATTCGTGGTGGATAATTCCTCGACTGTCGAAAAACACGAGCAGCATCGTCTTTGTTTTTGATTTTGACGCACGAACTTTCATCGGTCGACCCTTTCCTGGACTTGTCCACTCCGAACTTTGGCGTTTAGTTTCCGGATCATATTCGAGGCACCACGACTCGTCTCCGGTGACGATGGTTTTCAAAAAGTTAGGGTCTTCATCGGCCGCGGCAATCAAATTTTCGGAAGAAGCAATTCGGTGTTCTTTTTGCTCCGTAGTCAGAGTGTGTGGCACAAAGCGCGCACAGAGTTTCTTTTTCTTTAAATCCTCCGTCATTATCGTAAAAACAGACCCTACACTCATGTTAAAAGATTCCGCAATCATTTCTATCGTCATTCAACGGTCTGAGCGCACCAACGCTTGCACTCGCTCGACATTTTCATCAGTCCGACTCGAACGTGGACGACGACACCTCTCATCATCGTCCGTCGCTTCTCTTCCATCTCTAAACCTTGCAAACCACTCAAACACACGCGAACGACTCATAGCCTCGTTACCATGAACAGTTTTAATCATTTCATAGGTTTCTGTGGCCGTTTTACCCAATTTAAAACAAAATTTAATGTTCGTTCTTTGCTCCATTTTTTAACGATGACACGACCACTATGACACACCACACTCGAGTGAACGCTGAGAAGTTGGAACTCATCCAAACGGAATAAAACTTCGCGCATGCGTCGGAGAAGGTTGTTGCCACGCGCTCCATGAATTGCGCAGAGATAGCGCTACCTGTACTGTTTTACTAGCGGTAGTCCTGGAACTTTTTGAATACACTGTGTAGTTAAATTTTTATTTATTGCATAATATAAAAAGTAAAATGTATGAAATTTAAGAAAATATAAAGCACTGAGGAAAAAATACCTTACATATATACTGTTTAGTATGATACAGTTCGAAACAGGGTTCAAGGCAAAGTCCAATATCACAGTCTTTGCATCAGATTCGTGTTTCTTTGCGAATTTTTTTCCATTAGCATCTTTTTTTGAACAGCAAACTGCACACTGTCTTCGAGGCTCTCTTTTTATGTGGTTAGGTGGTATGTGGCTTGTAAAATGACGAGCTGTCAATGTGAAGTTTGAGCGGTATTACCACTTGCTTTCAAATGCTGCAATTTAGTGGACAAATAACTACATCTGTTGGCCAAAACGTAAATGTCTAATACTGTACATAATTTGTTTCAGTGGTTAAACGGGGACAAAGCGGGATACGCTCCTCAATAAAGGAAGAAAAATACATGCCTGTGGAAATCGCGGGATGAGCAGCCAGAGGGTTAACAGGATATCTCGGTCATTAGTTGCTGTGGTAACATGTGGACGACCTTGACTTTATCTACGTCTTACATTCATTGCTTCTTGGAATCGGTTCCACTCTCTTGAAAGCACACTCCTTACCATTCCAACAGCGTCTGCTACACTTCTTTCTGTTAAAACAGATCCAAGTCTTCCTATAATATGCCAAACCATCGATTCCGGTGAATGACATTGTTGTGACATTTTCAAGCCACCGTTTCTCAAAACAAAAGGTTTCGACGGCCACTGACTTTCCGACCCCGAGGAGGGGGAGAGAGTTGTCGGGTGACCTTGATGCGACAGCGTTGTTTCACACCCTGGACCAAGGGGTTCGAAGTTGACGGTCCTATCTATTAGGCTGAAAATATATCTCATCTGGCTGGTTGTGTAAGGCCTTTTAACTTCTAACCTTGTTGTAGAAGAGAGTCGCTGCAAGGTAAACAGTTGAACTTCTTAGCTGAGACAACGAAAAAAGAAGCTTCTGCGAAATCACGATTTCTGCCCTTTCATCTTTTTTTTTTTTTTGGTTTTTGACGTTAAGACTCTGATTTGCATATAAAGTCTTCTTTTGTGTTTTACTACGATTTAAATTAAGGATGTGTTATTTGACTTTAGTTACCGATATAAATATTTGTATACTTTCATTAAAACCATGAGTTCCCCTAATTTTTTAGCTGTGTGTTATTCCATTAAATTTCATTTTGAAATTGAAATGTGTTAAATACTTACTACTTTGAAGGTGAAGATAATTCCACGTAATTTTCAAGAATAAAATTACTGTAAACATTCAATCTTGCATAAAACTAATTCAAATAGTCATGTTCAAGTCAAGATAACATAATCGCATAAATCAGAATAAGATATTCGTCCATATTTTTACATTACTAAAATCTCAATAACTTTGATATACACATATTTTCTCTCTCAATACTTGTTCAATTAAACTTCAGATTAACGTGCACGACAGTAGAATACATGCAAATTCTAATTTTTAACATCTTGATGTGACTGAAAAATGATTCTGAAAACAGGATTGAAAAGCATTCAATGTAACGTTATCAATTTGAAGAAAGAAAAGTTAATTATCATGTATTATCTGACAAGAGTAATCAGAATCATTGAAAATCCTGAAATGTTTAAATAGAGCTATTCTAGCCTGTTTCAATCTAATATAATCAGGAGATAGAATTTTTCTGACTTCTTCAAATGTCGCTCGAATTTGGGTTAATTCATCATAAAAAGTTCCTTGAGAAGTCAGTTATAATCTTTTTAACTCTTGTTTTCTTCTTCCCTTCTCTTCCCAGACGGTTGCCAATAGTATGGGAAAGTTTCAGTTCCATTCTAAAATAACAAATAAATCTCATATTTTTACATAGAAATCTGTGATGCAGGACTTTTTGGTTCATTTTGGCTTGACCCATTTTTTGGATTGGTTTTGCGATTAAGAAATGAATTTTCGGTACCTAGAAAGACCGGAAATTTATAATAATTAAAGCAATCTGATCTTTGAGTTTCATTAATTTTTTTTCGAAAGATTTATTTGAATAGATTAAGAAACATTAATCTTATTGTAAGTTTAAAATATTTCATTATTATACGACTACAGAAATTGTATTTTGATTTCAGAATTCTGTATAATACTAAAACTAGAAGGAGAAGGAAAAGTACAAACGAAAATAACGTCAAGTGAAATTTATTTAAAAATGCGTTTAAGTCTTAATGTTATCTCTACAGTAAATAGTAAAATAAAAAAAAGTAATACAAATATATTTGTTTTCTCTTTTATTTCTATCATAATACGAGGATCTTTCAATAAGTTATTAAAATTCCAAGAGATGGCGCTCGTAGCATTGAAAATTGACTTTTTAGAGAACATCATGACGCCTCATTTACTCAGTCTCATTTACTCGTATGCGTGATCATGACGCCTTTCGCACCTCAAAAATTCTCTATCTCAACTATTCCGGCTGACTGAGGAGATCATTTTCATCTTTTTTGGAAAGGATTCACTGGAAGCAACCAATGTTTTGAATTTTGCGTGATTTCAGGTGCATAATGATGAATCCAGGTCTCACCGACGGCGACAACTCGACGCGGCATCAATCAAATTTTGATTTAGTGGCAAATGACAACCGAATCAAAATTTATGAATCAATGTCAAATTTGTTTCGGTTTCGTTTAACAGATGGCAGCAAACACTTTTACAACAATTTATCCTAATGATGCCACATGTCTACAAATACAAGAACGCTTTGAACCATTCTCGCAACGTGTATCAGCCTGGATACACTGCGGGTTTTCAGTGGCACCTGGGCTCGAACCCACGACTCGATGGAAGTAACACGGTCCGTGAGTTGTTTCGGCTCCTTTAACAGATTATATCACTCAATAGAAACAACAATTTACCTTAATGATGCCATTTGTCTTCAAATACAAGTACTTTTTGAACCCCCCTCGTTTACATGTTTTACATTTTTCATCTCTAATTCGAAGCTGGCTTATCCCTTCTTTTTTTAAAATTATGAATGTAGTCGTTAATATGAAGGGTATTAACAACTATAAACACATTCCTAACATATTAAAATTGAATACCTATTATATTTAACGGAGAATATCTGTCACTGTCTGTTAAGGAAACTAAATGAAAGAGTCGAAAAGAAGAGTAAATGCATGAATAAGTTACATGCTTACCTAGAGAAAAAATAGATTAATAAATTAACTTTCTTCGATTGGCATATAAATGCATATTTCAATATTATTTTTAATATGTTGTAATAGTTGAGATTTCTAATGATTAATTTCAATTCCCGAATTTGGCTACAAAAATTCTGAAATATTAGATTTAACATTTATAAAGCAACCTTTATCAATTCAAAGTATATATATATTTCATTTGTTTATTTAATTATGTTGGAATTCATTTATTGATGATAAAGCCATAACAAAAATACAGCGTGCAAAATTTGAATGTCTTATGCAGCAGGTGTCTGCAGAGAAAGAGAGTGTTATATTCAACCAAGCGATTTAAAATTATAAAGAAAAAATGGGTTACCTAAAATTTTGTTAATTCAGCAATTAAAATGGTATATTTTTAGTATATTTTCTAATAAACATAACAAGTGTGATATTTAAAGAGGAAGTAACAATAGTTAAAAAATGGAAGTCAAGGTAGCTTTAAATTTAAAAGACTTGGCACTAAAATATTTGAATTAAAGAAAGGGAAAATAAATTTAACTTTCAATCCTACACACTGTCAATGTCATCATAACACGCGTCATCAACAATACCACACAATAACACACACAATATCAACACACACGTCATCAATAATAATATCAATAATAATAATAATAATATCATCATCATCATCATCATCATCATCAATACTAATACTAATAATAACACAATACATATATATACATAGATAGATAGATAGATATGTACACTTCAATTTCAAATTTTGTGATACCTAATTTAACATGTTTCAAGATTCCAGGTTTCTCAATTTTTGTATGCGTGGTTTTTAAATTGTTCAAAATAACTCATGTAGAAAATAATGTTAACACTTAACATGCGAACATTTATTACATATCTGTTTGAACTGTAACCAATTAAATGGCTACTTATCTACTCAACAAAAACTTTTGTTTTTTGTTGTTATTACTAAAAGTTAGTTTGATTATGAAAATGCTGTACGTGTTAGAGTACTTCCGTGACATTTAACATGTTAAAAAGAGAATAAATACTACATGTTCAACTAGTGATACAACGAATAACACCACTCTTTCTTTTCCAAGAAATGAAAGTCTATTCATGATGCGTTGAACATGAAAATTCCATGCTGGCTAGCACTTGATTAAGAATTTTTCTGCAAGCAAAACGTGAATCTACATCTAACTGCAATTGTAAATAACTAGTTATAAGTTTAAAATAACAAATAACTGCAAATAATACCATTCTTTGTAATACTTTCATAATTATTTTTCAACGGTTTCCATCTAATATCAAGGCAAATATTTCTTTTGAACGCTGATCTACGCGAATTTGTTTTAAAATTGAAAGGGATATATACGAGTAGTTTCTTACTATAACTTCTCACTTGGTATGTTAGAAAAAATTTAAGCCCTCATTTTTTATACTATCAACAAAAAAATTTCAAAATTTTTGCTTCATACGTAATAAATTTACTGAAATGTTCTGTTAATTGACACAATTCATGCATCAGGCATGTCATATTATGTGCATATTCCGATATGATACATTCATAATAAAACGAACTTTCTTTTATGTCTTATGTCCAGTTACAGAAGATAACGGTAGACTACATGTCTTAAGCATATAGACAAAAGAAAAAGAAGAATTGCTATACTGAAAAATTAATTGCATATATTAATAGATAAAAAATAATCATGAAATGAGAAAAAACAATAACCTTATCAGAAAAGTTTTGATAAAAATGTGCATCTGGTCTTTCAAAGGCGTATAGTACATTTTTAGTGTTAATATTAGCTTTTATTTAATCACATTTTCTTATAAAAATGTCTAGTTTGCCTTTAATTATTTAGCACTAGGGTTTAAGTTCATCCCTCCCCTCAAGTCCAAAAAAGAGTACTTAATACATGAATGAGCGACTTTTTTCACAAGTAGTTTGTTCCACCAAAATCTTCGAATAATAGAGAAGGAAAATGGGAGACAAATGGTAAGTTAATATTTTTGTACAACTCTACAGGAGAAACTGCATTTCACTTTCAGGTAAAAATTATTTCTTTCAAATTTTTTTTTCAACACTGTGATCTTAAATAAACAAAACCGGGGGGAAAAAAGTGAAGGGATTTGTGATTGTGAAAATCTTCAAGTCATTAGGTCAGTAAGACAACTCGCTATTCAAACTTCCCCGTTACTTCAACATGAGGATTATTAGGCTACCCTCACACGTCCGACAGCATAACCACCCAACTGTTAAACTTAACACGTGATAGGTTATTAATATACTTCTAAAAAATAATAGTCAACTTCGATGGTCCACCGACTGAAGTCAGTATTGATTGTAACATTGACAAAAATGACGCCTCAAGTGGAGTCGCATAACCCGCACAGTACCTCACGCCAGCCACACGCGAATGATTTGCAAAATTCGCCGACTCAGCGGAGCCCAAGTCAAGTAATAAGTTGAAACAGCGCATTCCAGTTTGAATGTGTGCGATTGTTAGTAGAATAGTTCAAAGAGTGTTTAGTATAGATTCCAAGGAATCTCTAATAAGCGGTTGTCGTGCAGCACAACCACACTCAACTATACAATTATGTGCTTGTGGTCCGCTTGAGTATAGCTTTAGACCCTCCGAATTCCACTTACATTAATTTTATATTTCAACATTATTATTATGTTACTGATTAGAAGTTCGAATTCACACTCTGCCGATTATTAAGTTCCACTACGTCAACAAGATTTTCCATTATGTTAAAGTAAAGTTCTAATGAACCCATCACACAGAAATGCAGCGAAACTGTCCGAATTTTTTTTTTTCCGCAAGAAAATTTCCAAGAAGACAACTTGAAAATTGCGCAATGATTGTTCAAACGCCCATGTTGTTATGCTTTTATTACACCGATACTAAGCCGGTGCCTAATACTGGACTTGGGAAAAATACTAGTACAGACAGAGAAGTGGCGGAAAAAAAAGCTATCTCTACGTCCAGAGATCAAAACAGGAAGTAACAACTTGCAACTTCAGTCTCATCATGGCGTATAATCACCAAATCACGGTGAAGAATGATGTAACTTAGGAATATTTCAATATTTATTCCGCAACTCAAATCTAATGCTTATTGAAGATTTTGTTTTTTGAAAAATGTCGTCGTTGCTTCGCAGTGGAGCACAAATGAATAAAAATTTTAAGTAATGCATTACACTAGAAATGAGGAAACTTTTATAAAGGAAAATAAAAGTAAGTTATTTGAAACAACCCTAAGATGGTTGGGACTCGGTACAAAATTAACTTGAGGGTTCTTGAAATAAATTTCGTGTAGTAAAATAATATTATATTTGCCCTTATTACATTTATTACCATTTGCCATTTATTACAAAGAATAAAGAGTATATGAAGTAATAATAATACAGAAAAAAATTAAATTTTCAATTAAATTATCCGATTTGCAGCGTATATTTTTATAGAAATATTAGCAACCTGATTATATTTTTGAAAGTCAGGCGATTTTTACAAAATGTTACAGAAGTCATGTTTACCTTTGTCTCGTTAATATGCATATATATTTCTAATCCTATTCTCCTTTTTTAAATACGAGAGTCGTTCAAGAAGTATCCTTTTTAGGAATAGGTAACTCGTTGTAATATTCCCTATTGATAGTTTTACCTCTTTCTAAGATGCCCATGAGTTTGATACCTTTAGCATCTCAACATATTGTCGCTATAACTTTTTTGGCTGATTAGATCGTCTTCTCTGGATCAGGTTTACATTGTTTTGCTTATTGACTTTGATGGTACAATATATACCTTTTCTGAAGTGTAATGTTAACTAATGAATGCTGTCATTTAAAAAGATGAGGCCCGCTGCTAGGCTCCTCTTCCGTAACCTCTTCAGACCCGACACAAAATTAAAAATTGCTTTTCTTCAAAAATGATTATAATTTATTACTACTATCCTATTATGCTCAAAAATGTTATTTTTCTTTGCTGTGGGGGTGGGTTGGGATCACAGTGTTCTCCCTATGAAGAAAACTCCGTGCATTCAATAAAGACTTGGAATTCCACAGTTCTCGTTACTAGGTCTCTGATTTATATCACACACACACACACACACACACACAAATATATATATATATATATATACGGGATGATTGTCTCCCGGGATACTATAGCCTTGGCCGCTAAAGACTCGCAATGTAGCCGGGGCTGATGCACGTTAAATCTGTCGGGGCCCAAAGTCCTCCCATTAGTATGGTGTGGAAGTTAGGAGAGGGGGTGCCAGCTCAGGTGTTGTCCTCGTCACTTGACCGAGGTTCAAAATTACGAGGTCTGTCGCCAAAAGCCGCCGTGTTGCTTCTAGTGCGACGTTAATAAAAACTAAACCAAAACAAAACCGGGATACTACACTCATGGACAAAAAAATTAGCGCACCAAGAAATAATTGCGGGATCGTAACGAAACTTGGCATGAAGGTACATGTCGGGGAGATATGCAAGGGATTAGAAATACAGCTTGATTGCGCATTACGTATAGCCGGTAGAGGGCGTTTAACGTCGTTCTCCGTGGAGTATAAAACAAGTAACCAAAGCTTGTTTGAGTGTGCTGAATCGTTTACAAAGGAAGAGCTGAGGTAGAAATGCCATTACGCCGTTTTCGAAGACAATATGAGTAGCTGTCGCAGTTTGAGAGGGGGAGAATCATCGGCATGATGGAAGCTGAGTGGTCAGCTAGGCGAGTAGCTCGTCAATTAGGCCGCTCTGATTGTATTGTGAGGAGATGTTGGGACCAGTGGATCCGATAAATATCATTTACACAAAGACCAGGCTCAGGACGCCCTCGACAGACTAGTCGTCGAGAAGACCGCCACATCGTAAGAAATGCACGCGTACAGCCAATTGTTTCATCGGCCGCCATCCAGGCACAGGTAGAACCTTCACTAGGGGCTCATGTGTCTTCTCGAACCATTCGAAGGCGCCTGGCTGAAGGACATTTGGGATCACGGAGCCCATTACGTGTGCTGTCCTTGACACCCACTCATCAACGCCTCCGTTTGGAGTGGTGCCGCGCACGAGGAAATTGGACTGCAGCGGAATGGAGCCTGGTCATCTTTAGCGACGAATCTAGATTCAATCTCAGAAGTGATGACATTCGTGTTCGTGTGTGGAGACCCCTTGGTGAACGCCTCAATCCTGCCTTTGCTTTACAGCGACACACCGCTCCCACAGCTGGTGTGATGGTATGGGGTGCCCTTGCCTACAATACATGGTCACTCCTAGTATTGATCCGTGGCACCATGACAGCCCAGGGGTATGTCCATGACATCCTGCAACCACATGTGTTGCCACTCAAGCAACGGCTCCCATGAGCCCTTTTTCAACAAGACAACGCTCGGCCTCACACGGTAACGGTGTCACAAGACTGTCTCCACACTGTTACTACCCTTCCTCGGCCTGCCCGATCTCCCCAGATTTGTCTCCAATCGAGCTTATCTAGGATCATTTGGGACGGCGAGTTGGGCATTCCACGAGTTTGAACGAACTAGAGGCAAGGTTACAGCAAATACGGAACGAAATGTCTCAAGACATCATACAGAACTTGTATGCCTCAATGCCCGATCGTATCGCATAGTGCACTCGCACTACAGGGGGTTCAACAGGGTATTAAATCCTCCGTTCTATTGCTTTTTTCTCTGAAATAAATTATCCTTTTTTCTTTGATTTTCTAATCATTTACTTATATCAAAGTAGTCATTACGTATGTAAAATTTCGTTTCATTTTGACGACTCCTTCTTGGTGTGCTAATTTTTTTGTCCATGAGTGTAATTGAAAAATTTAACACTTTAATATGTAATTGAAAAATGTAATGACTTTATTCCTATTGAAAAACAAAGTATCACATGCGTTACTACAATATTTACAAGTTCCTCGGGCTTACTATTAACGATTATTTAAGATCAGTAAATCTATACAGCATGGCTATACATCCCTATTTAAAATCTATATTCTTGAAATTGATTACAATTTGAAAATAAATAATTATAAAATATTTACTTGTTCGGTTTGAAGAATTCATGCTTACCGCTAAAACTGGCTTAAAAAAACCGAAAAAAAAAAAAGAACTTCTATTGATGAATTAAAAAAAAATGAGAGACAGTACTTTGAACTATGTTACGTGTGGTACTATCATTCCCAGCTGATTTTCTTCTAGTGGGAGTTTTTAAGAAATTCAGAATCTTGAGTTTTACATGTGATACTTCTTAAACGAGGAGGATAAATAGGCTCCAGGGGTTACAACAATTGTCCACCCCTGTTCTTTATAATTTCTCTTTTCATGTTTTGTCCACATTTTTTTGTTCACTGAAAGATTTTATATCCTTGAAAATTTTCATGAAGTTAATAAACTATTTATTAAATGTCCCAAATTAATCTTAGGATTAAAACAACTTAAATAAGTCAAAGCAGATGTAGTCAACCCTCACCCTAAGCATGTAAAATATCAATTAGCTCAATAACACTTCTTATTATCACTTATCTGAACTCACACTGGTTTTTCGCTCTTTTAAAAACACCTAGAAATTTCTTTTAAAATTGCCCTGACTCAAAACCCTAAACTTTTTATCTCACCACCTTTTTAATTATAATCTTTCCCATCACTACATTCTGAGTCTTCTACCTTTCAATAATAAATTAGTTTTTCAATATTTCTTGCTTAACCTAATTCTTAAAATTCTTAAATTCCTTCTTTTTCAAAATCAAGTAGCCTTAAATTTTTTCAGGAAGTATTTCTAAATTTTCACGAATTTTATGAATATAAATACAGCTATAATACTAATCAATTCAAAATATTTATATAAATTCTGATTCAAATTTTTACTTCTCAGAACATTAAACCTGGTTGCTCCCTAATTTTATGTACAAAGAAATTCAAACTTTTCTGTTTTCTGAAAATCAACTTTAAAAGACAAAATACTGTTATTTAATTCAATATGATAATATACCTTAAGCAATTAAATTAACACCTTTGGTAATTTTAGTTCAATTTTCTTTTTTGTAAAAGCAAATCGAATTAAAATACGCAATGAAAACGACAATTTTTTTAATACAGCTGGTGAAAAAATAAAGGAAATGAAACTGTTTAGGAGTCAATACTATTGAATTTGATTAAAGACGTCTGTTGAGAGTAAGAATTTGTCTAGTCGCGAGTCCTTTTTTTTTCACTATATTAAAATGGTAGAGTAATGTTCACACACTTTTTCAAACACTTCCCAGTCGGCTTTCTACATGGCTGTAGAAAGATTGTCCGGATTTTCTTCTTGTGTTTCATAATCTTATAGATAAATTTTCCTAAAGTCTTCCTTTCGTTATTTGTGTATTTTAAAGAAATATTTTCAGAATTAATTCCGATCTGTCTGGAAG
Source organism: Nephila pilipes (assembly GCA_019974015.1). NCBI lineage: Eukaryota > Metazoa > Arthropoda > Arachnida > Araneae > Nephilidae > Nephila > Nephila pilipes. Next base: position 585,412 of record BMAW01040220.1, on the reverse strand, counting down.
AGTTCATTGTCAGCCTTTGGTAGTTGAAAGGAAAGTTTTATTTTATTTTCCTAAAAAGCTCTCTTCCATTGGAGTGAGCCATCTTTTTCTTAGGACATCTTTTTGAATCTTCTTTTTTCCGGGGGGGGGGAGATTTATTGGAAACATTGTAGGTCAAAGCAAATTCCATTCGAACATTGGAATAAATAATTCCTTAATATACAAATAAATCCTTAGAGGGACTTGTCTCTCTCTCTTAGCATTCATTTGGGATATATTCTCAAGATGAATCTAGTTTGTTTGTGCCAAGACGAAAAATTTTAAGATGAACTCGATCATAACTACCAAAGAGCTAATTTTATAGTAACAGCAATGAGATTAAGCCAAATAGTTAACAGTTTAAACTGAATTGCAGAGTGTTGAGAAAATTCCAAGACCAAGTTATTTTTCTCCTTAAAAATAACAGTAGCTACTCGTATTTTATTTCTGTTGATTCAAAGGGCTGTAATTTTCCTTTTATGAACTATACGATATATTCGAACAGGAAGAATTATCCCCCCCCTCTTTTACAAGAAACAGGAAGTTTCTCACTTTCTGTTAAAAATGCAGATTAAGAATGGATATCAAAGTTGCACAGCAGAGTATAACTCGTAATAAACAACTCTTTTTTTTTTTAAACCTAGAAATATGTTAAAAAATTATAAAAAAAATTAAATCTCCCAAAAGGGAAAAATTAAACTCCAGAGTTTTTAAACTAACTTAAGAAATTCTTAACTTTTATATCAATTTAATAATATTTCCATTAAACTTTTTCAGAGCGATTAATATTAGTTACAAGAATAATTTCGGAAACCTTACACAAAAAGAAAATGTTATTAGAGTGCATTCTATTTCAACAATGTATTGGAAACGAAAAAAAAAAGCCTGTGGTTGATTATGCTATGCTTCATTTTGTTAGGTCTCATAAACAACCTCAACGCTTATGAAAGAAGTAAACTTTGAGAGAATCTTTATTAATCAATAAAACAAAGGAAACACTTAACTTTGTATTTGTAGAAATTTTCTTTTTATGTATTTTTCAAATTTTTAGCCATGCTGTGTGAGAGAGTCGTTATTTATCTATTTATAAATATATTATTTTGAATTGTTTACATCTCAATGTAATAATTTAGTAACACACAAAGTAGATAAAATTAAAACCTCTGAAAAATTCTTTAGTTATGGCTTATATATAAATCACGATTATCCAAATTAATTTCTTAAAAGCTTATCAACTTCAATAAATTGTGAGAGCAAGATGTAAATTTGAATTCTATAATCTACATGAGAGAGGTCGGTTTGTAAAAAGACCTGTTGTTTGCAACCTTCTCCCTTCTGCGAGCAGAAAAGCCAGCTTAGCACAGTGAAGTGAGCATCGACATTGGAGTAGGGATCATTGGGAGACCAATTTATTTACTGATGATTCCAGATTCAGTCTATCGATTCGTGATGTACCTTCAATTTGAAGGAACCAGAGACCTGCTATATGGCCTCTAGTATCCGTGAAAGATACCTGTATGGCATTGAAGGTTTGATGGTCTGAGCAGGTTTCATATTGGACTTCCATATATTTGAAAGGGTCTTAAAAATGCAGCGAGGTATAGTAATGAATTTTTGGAGTCCCATGTGAACCTTTTCAGAGGTAAAATTGGCCCGAAATAAATTTTTATGATCCACACATAGGGCTTATCTGGGGGACGAATTTGCGAAAAATGAAGAGATAGATTGATTAGCCAAATCTTCAGATCTTAGCCATATGAAGCATATTTAGAATGCTCTAGCGAGAACAACTACAAATCGCCTTCCCCTTCCTAGAAACATCCACGATTTGATAACAGCATTGTTGGAACAGTGGTACTGCCTGCCACAAGGACTCATAAACTGCCTCATTTATAGCAAATTTTCACGTTATGAAAACAATATAACTGTAAGATTGGGCCACATATTCCTGTTAACCCCATTTATTTTGCTCCCTCTTGAAACCTTTATTTTTGACTTCCTTTTACTAATGAGTCATATACCACTCCATTATGCGAGTGCTAGTTTATGATTTTTTCATATTGTATCAATCTATGTATATACCTAATTTCATTAAAATCTGTTCAATACTTCTGGAGATAATCAATGAAAAATAACAATTATATATAATACGAAATACCCAGGATGTCCTTTGCACAGCTTATAAAACCTGTGTAAGGCCGGCAGTTGAATATGGTTGTGAGGCACTTGTAACAATCTCCGAGACAAATTCGATAAAATTGGATGTTTTCCAAAATCGTATCCTGAGAATATTACTGCTGGTGCAATATCTACACTAATTACAGCTATGGAACTCCAAGCTGGTTTGGAGCCCTTGTGCAACCGAAGATGGAGAATGGCTTTTAATCTTACTGAAACAATCTTGAGAAGAAAGGATCACTATTGGCCGGCTGGGGACTGGTTGAAAGTTCAAAAAAATTATTTTTCTTGTATAAAGGAGCTACATGACACTCTCGACTTTTCTTTTTCGGCTCTATCTTCCTTTCCTGATCCTTGGTACCCACTGTAAAATCTTAAACTTGTGGAAGGTTATTTGGATTTTGTTTTAATTGTTAGCATTAAATACTCTCTTGATTCTGATTTGAAATGTACTGCTTTAGTTACTATTCATGAACGCTTCCCGGTTGATTCCTGGCTTCATGTTTACATTGATTGTTCAGCTATTAAAAATGCTGGAGTTGGGGTTTACTCTACGGAATTTACATTGTCTTCTGCCATTGGAAAATACTTTGGCAATTTCGATGGTGAAATAGCCGCCATCTCTTTAGCTTTGGATAAAATAGAGCAGAGTAAAAAGAAAAATATTGCCTTTTTCGTTGATTATAAGGAGGCAATAACTCTCTTAACGACTTTCGATATTTCCAATTGTGATATATCTAGGAACTGCATGGAAAAAAATAGACAAACTGTTGAATATTAAGAGCCGCATTGTCCTGCAATGGATTCTAAGCCATTGCGGAATGTATGGAAATGATCAAGCAGATATGTTGGCCGAAGATGGATCTCAAATGATGCAAACAAATCCTCCTCTGCCTCTGCGACATATAAATATATATAAAAAGATATATATCCTTTACTCTCAAATCTAACCGTCTCAGTATATACAGCGAAAATTCCTCTGGAAAAAAATGGAAATCTCTGTAGAAAAAGTCATCAAGAATTTCCTGTTTCTTACCTAGAGCAGTTGGAGTGGCCTGTTTTAGACTTGCTACGAGCCATGACTATCTACAGAGCCACCTGTATAGAATTGGACTCCCGAACACAGATATTTGTCTTCTTTGCGACCATGGCATGATCATGACTGGAGATAATCTCAGCTTATGCCCTGCAGTCCTCAATGTTTTTAACTCTTTTAACTCATTTTTGTATGTTATTGACAACGTTTTTGCTGACAGCTTGTATCGTTCTTCACTGTATTGGGCTGCTCGTCGACTCATGACTGAAAGGTCGGAGACGGGCATAGGATAAAAAATATATAATGCGAAATGTATTTATTTATTTATTGTCATTTTGTGATGAAAGCTTACATCTGAGATAAAAACATTCTGAATTCTACAAGACTGATAAATGACGCAGAATAATTGTTTATTGTGGGAGTTCCTTAAATTGAATCCTAGAATCAGACATTTTAACTTGATCTGCTTTTACTTCTCAACTTTATTACAGATAAGGCAGTCTACTATTTCTAATCTTTAACTTTGAAGGAAATAAAAGTTTTGAGGCTACATTCAAAAATTATCGGATAATTTTCTTTCACTTGGTATTCCAAATATAATTTTCATCGGAAAAAGTAAATATATGGAAGGAAAAGTTTTTAAATTGTAAATACATCTCCTATTCTAAGATAAGTGTTTTTCCAATGTTATTTTCCACGAAATCTATAGTAGAGTGGAAGATATTTTTATAATTGGAAAAATGGAATTATATATTTCATATACCATTTCCATAAAAATGAGTCTCTGGATCTATCTCAGTTGTTTGCAGAATTTTAATCCGAGTATTTTGGATATTATTTTAAGTAATAATTATCTATTGAAAGCACGCTTTTGGAACTATTAATTAACAATCATTTTTTTTTTTTTGTAAAGGCTGTTCTGATATTTTCTAAATATTGTTCGCACTGCTTTGCGTATTGAAAATCTACAATTCAACATTTCTTGTTGACAGAACAGTTGCTCAAGTCTTCAGTTTCAATGTTAGGTATAACTTATTATTTTCTAAACTTGGTGATTTTTGCGTGATTGTGACTTAAAATTTTAAAAAGTTCCTTTCCTTTTAGATAACAATTTTATCTATCAGATTAAAAATGTCTCAAATTTTATGGATTTAGAATTATAAAATTTGTATAACATTTTTAAAATTTTGTTTATAGTGATTTATATCTTTACAGTTCTATTTAACGAAATATATTACAGAAAAATTTGATATGATGCATTTCCATAATTCACTCAAAAAATTTACTTAGTTATATAATCTGTAAAATAATGATTGTTTATTTTAGTAAATTAATAATCAATAAGGAGATACTTCAAATTTTATACATTAGAAAAAGCATTGAATTCTTACACCTATCAAAATAAGAAATTTGTTACACAAAAAACATTATGAAACAAACATTGAATGTCATAAACAAAGGTTTGGTTAAAATTAAATATTGAAATGATCTGAGTGAGAGAGAAAGATATGTGAAAAAATACATAGGAAAAAAAACGTAATTAAAAATTTTTACTCATAAAGAATATGAAAGTTTTCAGAAATCTATAATGAGAGGTTTGATATCTTAAGAAAAAAAAGTAGTTAATCAAAATTTATTTTCTGTGTTATACAGACATACACACATTATAAAATTATACATCAGAAGAGTAAAAAAATAAACAAAATATCGAAAAACTTGAAAAATTTAAGAAATTGTTCAAATTGTTTTGAAAATACAAGAATGGAGGGAAAAAAATTAATGTTGTAACATGCATTAGACTGTTAAGCTGAGTTATTCCAGAATACCAGTTATACCGAAAATTTTCATTGAAAAAGTCTGAAAATTTCAATTTATAAAATAAAATTAAAAAGAAAAACAAAAAAGCACCCCAAAATATTTAATAACTAAAAACTTATGAAATAAGATTTAATCACGTTTAAACTCATGAATGCTTTATTTCAAGTCTTACAAATGCTTGAAAAAGCATAAAAATGAGTCAAAAATCAACTTGAAGTAAAACACCATACCATCTACCCACGTGAATTTTTTTTTTTTTAAACATTGCCAAAATGCCAACTCTAAAACATTTAAAAAATGTAAGGAATAAATTTTAAATGTTGCCGAAATGTCAACACTTGACTCTTGAAAACCAGTCAGAAATCAAAAGCCTGCACAACTTATATGGATTATTGAAACAAATTACAATTAAAAAAACTTACAAAATCATTAATTTAAAAAAATGAATCCTAAAAGACATAAATAACTAATATCAAAAATAAAAGAAACTCAAAAAATCAAAATAAAGTAACGCCATCGATCAAAATATTTCATAACTAAATCTAAAAAAAGCTGTTAGATAGTGGCATTTAAATAGTAATGTTAGATTTAATTAAAAATAAATGAATAAGTAAATAAAAAATGTTTCCAGAGGAACTTGGCGAGCTGAGGTTGGAAAGGAAGGATGATAGTTTTTGTTTCTCCTCGGAAAGGATACGAAACGCTGAAGGGAGGAGGAACTTTTAAAAGTGACTTCAGTATTACTTACTTGTGTTAACTGTATTTCTATTCAGACTTCATTGCTATGTGTCACTTGTAATTTTAGTGTTTGTTACACTGAAAGTCTGCAATAGCGTCCTTTTGAAGTGATAATTCAAAGCCATGGATGCATTACCAATACTACACCCACCCACATATTCATAAACAGGGAGGTATCGTAAAGTTTTTATTACTACTAAGAAATAACCGAGATATCTTGATGAAGTTTATTCTGAATATTAATTTATCATTATGTACACAATGACGTAAATTACAGCTATCAATGCTGATTTGTTTGGTTTCAGGTAGCCGTAGATTGAAATAGCCAGCAAGTATGGGGAAAATAAGAATTTAATCTGCTCAGTTCTGCAATGATGGCCTTAGAAAGATTGAGAAATGATTGGAGAAATATGTAGCTCTGGATGG
>BMAW01040220.1:467848-579188 GCA_019974015.1 Nephila pilipes | reverse complement strand
AGTCAAAAATCAACTTGAAGTAAAACACCATACCATCTACCCACGTGAATTTTTTTTTTTTTAAACATTGCCAAAATGCCAACTCTAAAACATTTAAAAAATGTAAGGAATAAATTTTAAATGTTGCCGAAATGTCAACACTTGACTCTTGAAAACCAGTCAGAAATCAAAAGCCTGCACAACTTATATGGATTATTGAAACAAATTACAATTAAAAAAACTTACAAAATCATTAATTTAAAAAAATGAATCCTAAAAGACATAAATAACTAATATCAAAAATAAAAGAAACTCAAAAAATCAAAATAAAGTAACGCCATCGATCAAAATATTTCATAACTAAATCTAAAAAAAGCTGTTAGATAGTGGCATTTAAATAGTAATGTTAGATTTAATTAAAAATAAATGAATAAGTAAATAAAAAATGTTTCCAGAGGAACTTGGCGAGCTGAGGTTGGAAAGGAAGGATGATAGTTTTTGTTTCTCCTCGGAAAGGATATGAAACGCTGAAGGGAGGAGGAACTTTTAAAAGTGACTTCAGTATTACTTACTTGTGTTAACTGTATTTCTATTCAGACTTCATTGCTATGTGTCACTTGTAATTTTAGTGTTTGTTACACTGAAAGTCTGCAATAGCGTCCTTTTGAAGTGATAATTCAAAGCCATGGATGCATTACCAATACTACACCCACCCACATATTCATAAACAGGGAGGTATCGTAAAGTTTTTATTACTACTAAGAAATAACCGAGATATCTTGATGAAGTTTATTCTGAATATTAATTTATCATTATGTACACAATGACGTAAATTACAGCTATCAATGCTGATTTGTTTGGTTTCAGGTAGCCGTAGATTGAAATAGCCAGCAAGTATGGGGAAAATAAGAATTTAATCTGCTCAGTTCTGCAATGATGGCCTTAGAAAGATTGAGAAATGATTGGAGAAATATGTAGCTCTGGATGGTGATTATGTAGAAAAGCCTTAAGAATAATAAACAAAAATTAAGTTTCTATCTTGATTACTTTTTAGTAACATTAAAACTTTACGATACCCCCAATATATATATATATATATATATATATAATGATTTTAACTTTAATTTAATAGTTTCACTGAATAATAATAATTTAATTTTCTATTTTTTCCAATTCTCTAATTCAAAAGAGTTCATTTCTATTTCCTGATCCAATTCCAAATAATTCTCTTACTTATTAGATCACGCGCTCATAAAATTTGTTTAATGCACTTTCCCATAGTTATAAATCTGTCAGAAATAATTCCTACTAGACTTTCTGTCAGCAGCTAAATTCCCTAAGAATCCCTACACCTAGACCACGGGAGTAACACCTGACTACCACGTGAATGAAAAACTTCCCTAGAAAATCCCTATTCTTTAATCAACACACACAGTGAAAAAGTTCTTTCTTCTGTTATCTTCATATGGTCTTTCGCTTCGGCCTTACTGACCGACATAGCGTTGTATCCTCATCATGTTGTTGCCTCTCTCTCAACGAACTTGAAATAAAAAAAGCAGTTAAACTTGAACTTCGCCTCGACTTGTTTTATTATTTAAATCTTAATTTTAAAAGAAAGGGGAAAGTCAATATATATATATATATATCAAAAAAGAGAGATTATCGAGTGATATTTTGTGACTAGGTGATAAAATAGCGACCTCTAGGTGTTTAATCGATAATGAGCGAATAAGGGTATTTCGAGGCACCTGACTGTACCCTAAATATATAATTTATACACAAAAAACTTGGCAATGTATTTAATTCGAGTTTACAGAAATCTGGGATTTCTCTTACTCGGTATGAGTAATAAAATATGAGAGGAATATAATTTATACACAAAATTCACTTACCACTAGAAATCAAGTGGACGAAGCACTCATTCAGGTGTCGTACTCGTCACTTAACTGTAGTTCGGAACTATGAGTTTCATCGATAATCGTGTGTTATTATATTGTGACACAGGAAAAAAAAGCCTTTGATATAATAAAGAAATTTTCTGAAATGTTGTTTATTTAAATAGAAAATAAATTTGAGCTATAAGATGAAAATTAACTGTTGATTTCAGTTTTTACAATGTTTTGCAAAATTAAATATCTTTATTTAAGGAACTTGTATTGTGATTTTATGATAATATTAATCTGAGTAGTTTTTTTTAAAAATAAAATTTAGATGGTTTTATGAGCAGTAATGTTCTCTAGGTTGTTTTGCCAAAATGAAGTCTATAATTACGAATTTTTAGTTTCACCTAATTTTTGGAGACAATTATGAGAAAGAAGTATTACGTGCACAAAGAATCAAATTCGGTATATACACCCAACTCTTCTTTTACACTATTTTGAAATAATACGGTCCACCAATGTACCTTTTTTCACGATTTTTTTGTTCTAATACGAATCCCCCGAAATTTTTTCCATATATGCGAGCCTTTTTTTACCGCCTTATACCACCTGTTTGATAGCAGCATTTAAAATGTACAACATAAAGCAAACGCTTAAATATATTTTAGACTCAATGGAAGAAAGAAATTTGACTGTTGTGGAAGCATGGAGAAAGTTTACGATTATGGAATGTATTACACATGCTCCTTTTGTCATCTAACAGTTGCGCCAATCGACCTTAAATGCTTGTTGAAAAAAAAATTTCAGCATGCGTGAAAAGTGGAAGTTTCGTAGTACAAAAATCAGCTGAGTATTTTGAAATTATAACTCTATCAAATGCAAATGGTGGCGAAGATTTTAACAATATGCAAACGTCTGACATCGAAGAATGAATGCTAGAAAGCCCTTTGGATGAGGACGATTTGATCGAATTTATAACAGTTTAAGATAATAAAAAAGTCGATGATGTTGAAGTCGAAGAGGAAGTTCAGCTATTAACAGATGATTTAATTCGCGAGGGCTTGAAATTTGCTACAAGTATGGAACATTTTCTTACTCTTGATTCTGACATAGAGCGTGCATTAAAATTTTAACGTAGTCTTAAGTTTTGTGTAGCAGGAGAAGAATTATATAAGCAACTTGAGAGACAAAAAAAAAGTAGCCACTAATAACAGACTGTAACAACATAAAAACCAACAGAGGCCGTTAATAACGAACGAAATTTTTCATTTGAATTAAAGCCGACAGTTGTGCTAGACATGTCTGACACATCTACTGATGATAGCATTTTTGATCCAGTTCGTAATAAACGTGCAATCTTGTAATCAAGTAGCGATGAATAGTTGTTAGTAGTTTCAATCCTAATTTTAATTTGAATTTTTATATATTGTCTGTACCAATATAGATTGAATTTTCCCTTTCAACTAGTTTAATTTTTTTTTTTTTTTGCAATATAAGTGCATTATTTTTGTTTTATAAATATTTAATATGGATTTCATTATTACTCTTTTGCACGGATTTTTTGGAAAATATTTAAGAGTTTTTTTCATCTTACACGATTTTTTAAAGTAGTGGAACATATCCCAAAATTTACCATAAGCCGTATGTATTTTTTTACACGAATTGTTTTGCACGGTTTTCTTAGGAACGTATCTACCTTGTAAAAAAAAACGAGTTGGGTGTATATGGTTGTTTATGCTTTTGTGTTGTTTATTTCATTCATTCGAACTTTCATCAACAGAAATGTTTCATAGAAAAGTGTATGTTTATTAAAAATTGAAAACTTTTCAGTTTTCATAATTTCATTGATTGATAACTGCTTAAATGATTAAAGTGTTGTATATATTGCCAAATTGGATTAAAAAAAACTTGGTTAATTTGGTGATAAAGAAGGTATTTTTTTATTGATCGGAGTATTTCTACAGGTTGTTCGAAGTGACTAGAGACTAAAATGTCACCATGAAATTATTAAATTTTTACAAGACTTTTCTTCAAATTTCCTTAAGTTATAAGCTAAACTATTATCATGTAGAATTAATAGAGTAATTTATATTCAGAGTTAAACGAGTGATAAGCTTTTTTTTTTTTAACAAAATGTCCTATTTGAATGTATCGAATATCACTAGATTACTATTGAAAGTAGATACATTTGTTATTTTTGAAAAATGTATTCTTTTGAATTTATTTCGTCTACCAGGAAAAATGGTATGTCTTGTTAATGCATTTCTAGGTAATTATTTTTATCAATATGATAATGAATTCCATTCTACCTTGGTAACTGGGTGGTCATGATCTCGTGCATCACTGCGAGTGATGTGCAAGTCAAGTAGCAAGTTCCTGTCTTCTTTCCACCAAACACCCGTTGCAACAATAATGTGGATTGCCGCACGTTAAAAAGGAACTGGGTATCCAAGTCCTGATGTAATGTGAAGTGGAAGAATGAGAAATTAGCTGAGGTGTCGTCTTTACCAACTGAACATGATTCAGAATTATGTGATGCAATGCTGATAATCTTCGCTCTGCTCTCTTTCTTTGTGTTGCGAATAAAACCAAACCAAACAAATTCTACAGGTGATGCAGTTTTCAATAGAATTTTTTACTGAATTCACCTTACCATGACTGAAGATTCATTATCATGTCTCATTGTATGATGACTCATTATCTTCGAGATGTCTTCTTTTTTTGTAGCAATGTCATTAACGGTTGAAATTATATCATATCTGGCTTATGAAATGTTTTCATTTTACGTGTAACAGTTTTGGCCTGATTTTTGTCAAATAAAGCGTTAAAAAGTTTAGTGAAAGGATAATTTTTAAGATATATATGAATTGTGTTGAATTTTTTATAAAACGAGTCATTAACAGTGACAAGTAAATAAGGCAAAAAAATGCATGGGTCATTTTTATTATTTTTTCATTTTGTTTTATTTTTAGACACAACATATACAGACGAAACAGCATGGTTGGACTGTAATGTTTGTCTTACATATTCAGTGATACAAATCCCGGTTTAGGTTATAAATTAATACAAAATAAAATGGAAATTTTGAAGGTAAGTATTGATTTCTTGAGGGCATGCAAAACATAAGAAATGCCAATAGACATATTGATAAAAATGGTAAAATAAATGCACCTTCATATTGGCACATTATTTTAAACCAGTCATTTGCCTATCCGTAGTCTTGAAGTCTTTTTCATGCTGATATTGAACATAAGTGATCCTGATTTGTAAAATGAACAAAAACTACAATATTTAAAGCAACAGAAATTTATGAATATACATTAAGACAAATAAACAAACTCAAAATAAAAAATAACTGAAAAATCAAAATCAAAATTGATTTAGTATTTTATTACCAAGGCAAATCCAATATGATAATGATAACGAAACATACTCATCTAAACAAAATCCCAATGAAGTTTACTGAAAAAATAATTAAAAATGAATGTTAAATATGTATTTACTATTTACAAAAAAAAAAAAAAAAAAGTTCATACACTAAATAGAACGGGAAAAAAAATCACATTCCTGTACAAATTAAAAACTCAAATGAAAATTATCGATAAATATGATCAGTCATGTTCCATAAAGCCTTAAATTGTGGGGATCCTCGTATCATGGATGCAAATTGGAATCTCTCCAATCCATGATCCTTCTTTGCAAAGCAGCGTTTGAGCATTGGTAGCAAAGACAAAACCGGTTAGACATTTATACTTGACTTCCATGTAGCTGTTGAAAGGATAAACCTTATTCTTCTTTGTCTCGTAGCGGTAAACAAACGCATTAGCCACTTGCGGAGCGATTTTTGGAACTTCCCTGCGGTATATAGTTTCGACGCAACTTGTATCGTAATCAGCAAATGGTACATCTTCCGTGCTATTCTTCTTGCGCTGCACTTGCTCTACGGGTCTTCGTCGTAATTCAACTACATCGCTGTTGGCGTGGGTATTGAACTGGTATATGGTATGGTAAGGTGAGATTCCACTGGTATTTACTCTAGATTTCCTGGAAGTGACGAAATTAGAATATCCAGGATCAGCAGCAATGTGTTTCTTCTTCTTCTGGTGGTGGTGTTTCCTTTTTCCTTCACCTCGATGATGGCGATGCTTATGCGGCTTGATTTGGACCTTGTCAGTATCATTGTTAGGTTTTGCGTAAGCTACAGAGAATGCTTGACCATCTTCAGTGGCTCCCAACGATAAAATGGTTTCTCTAGGTACGGAGTCGTCAACAAGAACAGAATTCTTCCTTTTGTTCTTCTTACGCCTTTGCTTGTGTTTTCCTTCGTGAAAAGAGATAAAATATGGTTAGTTAAACATTGTCACTGATACAATGTATAAAATTTGCGAAGCTTGACAGGAAAAAAAAGAGATGTCCGATTTGTTAGAAAGTATAATTTTACTTTCATGCTATTCTAAGAATTATTTTTAGCAGAATTCTTTTCAAGAAAAATTGTTAAATGGGTGAGAAAAAGTTTTATGCACAAGAGAAAATAAATAGGTTTCTAAACAGCGGCAGTATCTAACCTTTTTTACACATAATACTGGACTACAAAATTAAATTATAATATCAGGGCATTAAATATACATTTAATTTATTAAAATACATCTCCAAAATATTGATATTCATTCTGGAAACTTAAAATTAAATTTCATTAATAATTTTATCTCATTCTTCAAGAGCTCAAATTATTTCTTAATTAGAAGAATGTTTGAATTAATTGTGAATATCAAATCCTTGGTTGGATTCCAGATTGTAAATTCGTCTTTGATTTGAAACTAACTTGACTTTTTGAGTATCATTCAAGAATTAAATATTTCTTCAATACACATCGATTTTCAATTTATTTGACAAATTATATATTAATCGTTAAGACTACTGGACTCTTTAAAAAAGACTCAAAGAAAATATTTCTTATGTAGGGGAATATGTCTTTTGATTTGGAAATATGTGTTTGAATCTAGATTCATACAACTAATGAATATCAAATATATCGCTGGGAAGCACAATAACTAACGTTATCATTATTACAATATGAACATTTTTTCAATTAAAATTGCAAACAGGAACTCAAAAAGGCCTTCTCCATTTATTTATGACTTTAATTACATGAAAATTATTATTTTTTTTTTATCATTATTTATTAAAGCTATTACGATTAAAATTGACTTTAAAGTTTTATTTTTTTAAGTACAAGTCTATTTAAATTGGAATGACAGTGGTTGTTTCTTAAGGAAAATGCGACTAACACTCAACACTAATACACTTCTTAAGTAGAAATGATTTAAAATTTATTTTCAATAACTAGTTGAATATTCCTCGTATTAAAAGGAAATTGAATGAATTTTCTTTTTTACAATCAAGATAAGAAGGGAAAATTAAAATCACTAAAAGAAAAAATTATTGAAGCTTGTTATACGGTATTAGACATTATCTCCACTTATAATAGAGAGTTATTTTTCATTACTACTTGTACTATTCTTGATCTTCTATTAACGTACTTATACCTGAAAGTTAAGTTGCAATCTTTGAATTAATTTGGTTTTCCCCTTCACAATATATGTACCTTTGAATAATCTTAACTTACCAGTATCTTCCTCAGATTTGTAACGCTGCTTCTTCAGTTCTTCCAATTGTTTATGTCTCAACTCAGCAATGTCAATCTCTTCCTTAACCAAAACTCGTGGTCCAGGAGTACTTTGAGGACCCAGAGCAAGAACTTGTTCTGCATGATCTTGAGGTGGCCAGATTCCATTGATGAGTGGAAGTCGTCTTGGTCCATCGCCGTAAACGTTATCTTTAGATGTTTGATCTCCCCAATTGAAAAGCTGACGATGCTTTTCTGTTTTCCACTTGTCTTGATGGTGAATTACATGACGATTGTGATCATTGTCGGTTTCAAGTGTGTAATTATGATGGCGAGACCCTAAAGAAAAAAAGGTTTCCTTCATTAACATTTGAAGAGTAATCATTTACATGGACTTTAAATTAATCAAAACTTATAAGCTAAGCAATCATTTCTTAAGTAATATTCACACCGGAAAATACGATACTTTAAGCCATTTAATGCACACCTCAACTTTCGGTAATGATTAGTGTAAAGAATAATCGTTAGAAAGTCAGGAGTCAGATGATTACTATATATTATTTATTAATTATTTGATTAATTTCTTTTCATCTGTACTATTTCTGTTATGAAAGAATTTGTATTAATGTAACATATAAGATTATATTCATAACGACATCGTGAATTCATAATTAAAAAAAAAAATCGTTCCAAATATATCACGATGCCTTTTAATTTTTAAGACGCTTCAGGTCTGGAATATGAAATATTATTGTAAAGAAATATTTAACTCGTAACTTTCGAAGTAGTTTTTTCAGTGACATAAAACATGTTTGAATAATTTATATTTAAGTTCTCAGATGATGTCATTGTCATTTGATTGCAGTTAAAAATTACCAGGTCAGTAGCATATAGACCTCTGTAGATATGAAGATACGTAAATTCAAACTGAACCATGTTAAAGGTGAAAGTGTTTGTTCGCATTTTGTTTTCTCGACAATGAGTTTGTTCAGTCATTACTGATTATTTTCAATTTATATAAATAATGGAGCGCATCTTGTCTTTTAATACATTTTAAAATTTACAGTATAGTCAAAAAATAAAGGGTAAGTATTAATGGAACCTTCATCACATCTGGATAAAATTGGTATCATTGTTAATGGTATACAGAAAATTAAATTATGATATTATTGGGTAAATTAATTAACTTAATTAACATAGTTAAATAACTTCTAATACAGAATTAATCTAAATGGATTAAGTTTCAAATTTCCTTTGAATCTTATTATTAATTCCAGAGATGATCGAAGAAACCTCCTTCTGGGTTATGTATAAGATTACTCTTCCGAGCAAATGATTCAAAATATTTTCATTTCTTAATTACATGGCGAGTGGAACGACCAGTAGAATTTATAAAATAGTAAACGGCCCTAATTCAGCAATGTCTGATCATATTTCCGTAACTATAGTGGGAATTTCAAGAAATTTTGAATTTTAAAAATTTTTGTGATGTTGAAAATCCAAAGATATATAAAAAATTTGATATGTTACAATGTCCTTTTTTGGAATTGTTTCCAATAATTCATATTTATTATAATAACATTAATTTTAAAACTTTTTCCTCTTAAGAATTGAAAAAAAGGTACCTATCGTTTGGTGCAAGATACTTTGAAAGCGTTGAATAAAAAATATTTTGTTGAATGAAAAATGTTAGAGATACTCGATGAACACCAGGGTACCCCTTCTGAAAGATCTCAAAACTCAGAAATTTGCTTGCAGAATCTTGCAAAATTTGAAATTTATGCTAATTTTAAGATGAGAAATCAGATATACGGAGAAACTCGGATTCCACAATGAAAAAATTATGTTTCAGAAGTTAACCCCTTGCCAGTGTAGCCCGAATCTAGTTCGGGCAACTACTACGTGCAGAATTTGTGATACCCGAACTGACTTCGGGCAGGAGAAAAATTAACGTTTCTATTTTGTGAAGCACGAGCTGAGTTCGTTTCTACTTTAGGATACTTAATTCATTATTTTCTTAATAGATGGCATTAGTGCTCCTAGTTTTTCACCGATTACGACTTCGGTCGAGGGAGGGAAAATGTGGGTGCTGTCAGATAAACAAAGACACACTTGGATTGATAAACAAAGGCAGAGTTTAATTTTCTTGTTTAGTTTTGGTTGCTTTTCAGTGAGTTTTTTTGCATATAACTTTCTTTTTTCGCAATGTCCGATTCAGACATCGATGTGGAGTACAGTTTAGATATTTTTAATTAATTAGGTATTAATTTTAATTAATTAATGAATTTTTAATTAATAGGTATATTTGAAATTTTATTTTTGTAATAAAAAACCATTTTCTAACCTTTATAATAATATCAAGAAAAAAATTAAACAGTCAAAAAAATTTTCCGTTTTTGGTCCATTTTTCTGAAATATATGTCACAGTTAAGGGGTTAATTAACTATGCTTAGTAAGTTAATTATTTTGATTCCTTTGACCCATTAACATTGATACCAATTTTGTCTGACTGCGACGAGAAGTATTAGTTATTATGGGCGTCCGAATCTTTTTTTAGAGTGCTGTATAATAGAAAAGACTGGTCAATTTCTATTGAAACATTTAATAAAAAGTACTTAGTGTATGCCACACGGACCTCTATAGTGTACTTGGAGTATTTTATTCTTAAACGTACTTATTTTTCAGAAATTTTTTTTTAATGTTTTAACTAAGCAGAAATCAGAAAAATATAAACAGAAAGGAAACTATTAGTGAATTTAGAA
This sequence comes from Nephila pilipes, assembly GCA_019974015.1. Classification (NCBI taxonomy): domain Eukaryota; kingdom Metazoa; phylum Arthropoda; class Arachnida; order Araneae; family Nephilidae; genus Nephila; species Nephila pilipes. The sequence goes on along the minus strand of BMAW01040220.1, from coordinate 568,941 downwards.
GGAAGGAAAATGTCAATAAAAACTATTAAAACAGTGTTTCGTACGACGCTTGCAAATTTAATAAGGCACTTAAAAATAGTGTCACTTTCAACTTTCGACATTTAATAAAAATATTCCACAACTGTATTTTGTTTATATTTCGCTTCCTTTTTATTAACAAAATTTGTAATTCTAGTACTTCCACGCACAAATTCCCTATATTATTTTTTCTAAAAGAAATTTTCAGTTTCTAGACTTTATCACTAGCGTTCACTGACAAAGAACAATATTAAACCTATTTCTCGTTAAAGTTACCGTGTCATCTCCTTTGATACTGCCCCTTGGCTTTTTATGTCTTTTTTTCGATCTCATTAGTGTAATATCTACGAATGTCGCACTGGAGAAAAAGGTAGAAAGTATCAAGGATTTTTCAGAGTGTTCTTACATTTCGTCATTATGTAATGATTAATAGTCTCGGTACGAATGCCGTTGGCAATCATTTTAAAAGTTTTCTTAAAAATCATTATATACGCTCATAAGCTTTTGCTTCGAGTCAAATATTAAGAATGTGAATAAAAATAAACGTAATTGGATGTCGGCTATTTCTGTAGAGGATGTTCAAAAGAATATGTAAATGAGAATTTTATCATTTATTAAATCTATGATCCATTTAGGATAATGAGTTTGATTGTTTTTCAGTCCAGTAGTTACATTAGTTCATTAAATATTATATCATTAATTTTACGCGTGTTTAAAATTTGGTTTTGAAAAATTCTAATATGCCTTATATCGCTTCATTCAACTTGGAATGACTTTACTAACTAAACTTATTAAGAGAAATCGAAGTAGACGGAGAAATAACGCATAAAAACTAGAGCATAAGGGAAATATAATTCTAAAGATGTTGCGGCAGAATTTCAAAAACTGTCATAAATAAGAATGGTTAATAGGATGCAAGCTACGATCCACTTTATTAGAACTTGTATATTTGTGAGAAAGAAACCAGCTATTTCATACAGCTCATCAGAAACATATACTTTCATCTTCATTCTGAAATTAAAAAGTATGACTTCAGTTCGGAGATTCTTAAACCAGATTTAAGGTCAGGAAAAAAATGGCATTGATACTCATATTTTTTTCGTAAAAATATACCATATAGGGAAAAACAAATTTTGAGAATGAAATAAAAAAAAAAGTCCATGTAGAGAAAAAAAATTATAAAATAAAAATGCGTATGATGAACAAAAGATGTAAAAGAAAACAAATGTGAAGAGGAACTATAATTTTGTTACTTTCACGGGAAACCGATATTTTGATAATAATTTTCCGTGCAGTAAAAAAAATAATTATCCATGTAGTTAAAAGTGATTGACCGTCTAGTAAAAATATCTGACGTGTAGTAACAAAATATTTTCACATGTAGAGGAAAAAAAGTTAAAATAATAGCGAGTAAACAACTGTTTAATGAATATATTAAAAACACCTAAAAAGTTTGTAAAGTATAGAGGTATAAAAATAAACACATCACATACCTGTGCTGTGATACTTGGTGAATGTACAGCATGCATAACTGATGAAAAATTGTCTGAATAGTGTGAAAAAAGAGAAAAATGTACCTTGTATGATGAATATATTTGAAGTTGTCTGTAGGATGTTCAAAAAACTCAAAATTGAGTCTTTTTTTTTCTTAAGACTGAAATGGGTAGAAAATAATGTTTTCTTAAAAAGAACTTACCTTAATAGCTCAAACTGATCGAATATCTAGCTGAAGTTCAGAAGATGACAGGTTCGGTTCCAGTTCGAAGTTAAAAGCCCGATATTGAATATTTCAACAGAACTTTTGAACGTGAATTGCAATTTAGTGTACTTATGAGAATAGTTCTCTTTTTATTTGAATAAAACAGCTCGATAAGGGGAAATGTTTACTATCAAAATGTAATAAAATCAAAACTTCAGAAAACTCAATAAAACTCAGCAGTATATAATTCTTTAAATTAGAAATTCCCTTAAATATTATCTTTATCTTAAATGATAATCTTTAATGAAATTTTATTGATGTGGTCTAGAGAAATTAATTATTAAGATATAAAGAATAATATCACGTAGAATTCGATGTTATTTCTCAATAAAAAAATCATTTCAATTACTTAGGTGTTAGAAATTTGTAACAAACTGTTTTTTTTCTCGTTTTATCAATAAGATGAGGAACGAAGGAAAAAAATACGAAGTGGTGTAATAACTATGAATTTGAGTACATTAATTATTGAATAATTATTTATATAGTTATATGAGTCATAACTTCTAATTATTGACTAACGACCATAATTAAAGGGAATAAGATCATATTTATAAGGTATATAAATAACCCCGATGAGAAAATTAAAAAATATTGCGATGTATAAACCGATTAACGGTCTTAGTTTTTGACCTTATTAAGAGCAAACATTAACATATATTTCATTTTTCTTTCTTCTATTGCAGAAAACTTAAAAATTAAATACCTAAAAGTAAATGTTCGTAGAAAACTAAAATTGTAAGGCAATATCGAAGTAATTTTGTTGCCAATTTGCTATTATTTAATTTTTTGTTATTACAGGTAATTACTTTTTAATTTTATTGTATTTTTTTGTAAACGTATTGTTGTTATTTAAAAGATGAATACTTGATTTTTATGGAAATGGTGTTAAAGAAGCTTCTCAAAACCTTTTAATGTTTTTGCATTTTTATACTGCTATGGTAAAAACAGTTCCGTGGAAGAAGCAATGACCTATTGAACTCTTTCAAGTGGTCAGAAATACTCTTATAATCACCTGATGCTCATGTTATGAAGATATATAATTTTACTACCTTTCCTGGGTTAATGATACATTCAATTGTTCGAGTAAATTAGTTGCACACGCACAATATTTTCTGGGTTAGATGCAGTTTTCATTTAAATAATTTCAATCCCTCAAAATATTCTAAAAAGTTGCTGAACGATGAACAAGAAGCTTCTGAGTAATAAGGACAGCATTTTATGAAAGAAACTTTTATTTGAATAGTTGTATTTGTTGTGTTGATATATATATATATATATATATATACGAATTATCAATTATGAGTTTTCTCTCTACTTTTGATGGCCATCTTATTATGTAAGGCTTCATTTCTTGCTTGTTTAATTTTAGTATTAATTTTCAAAATATATTTTAGTTTAGTCATTTTCTTATAATCTTTCCATTTGGGCTTTCATTTCAGAATTATTTTACAACTAGTGATACTGTAGTATATTCAATAGAATTAGTATTTTCTCCCCTTTCCTATTTTCTTAATCTCTTTATCCGAATATATTTAATATATTGTTTTTTAATTTAGTTTTTATATGCCTCATTTTATCTTTTTTGAACTCTTTTTGAATGAAATTTGTAACTTTTCAAAATTTCTTTCTTATTTGAATCGGTCATTTCAAAAACCATAATTGAATCAAGTATTTTTTCCAAACATACTTTTTTTTTGTCACGAAAGCACCAATAAATGTAGACCCACAACTTCGTAGAACCGATGCAAATCGTTACATTTTTTCCTGTTCAAACAATATAGTGCAATCGTCATTCATTGCACGAACAGAATAAATCCCGGATTTAAGTGGTTCTTGTACGCATCAATTTAAGATGTGTGCAATGAAAAAAAAAGGCGTACTAGCCATAACATCCGTGTTTATATAAAATGTACGATTGCTACACATACCAATATAAAATATTTTTATTTATGGCAACTGTGGATTCATTGTTTTGGTATAAAAGGTTAAAAATAGGCAAATCAACATTTTCCATAGTATCGAAACATATTTGACAGGCCAAATGCAGGAGTTAAATATAATCTAGTAGAAAATGATGGAGAATATGATAATAAAAACATGAAAATGTTAATGTTTAAATGATATTTTTATTACTTTTGGTTAAAAACGCAATTAATATGACTGCTTTAACCAATTTAAATACCCCTTAACTTCGTTTCTTGCTAAAACAACATAAATCAAAGGGAGTTACTTAGGTGTTTCTTAAAAAAAATTATGATTCATAATTTTAAAATAATAAAATTTTTAAAATGTTTATAAACTTTAAATTCTTAACACTATATTAAGCTCCTAAAGTTCTTGGAACTTCGCGTATTGGTGCATCATACAGTTTTTATTGATTCCTGAAAAGTTCTGATCGTGTGGCTTACGTGGTTTTTCAAATGACCGATTCATTTTTATTGCATAATTATTCTTATTGTTTTTTATTTTTATCAATACACACACATTAATGAGGTTTCATTAGTTATGATTCTTTTTAAATTTCTTAACTACTTTTTATTTCTTTACTTTTCCATAAAATTATGTTTTTTTTTTTTTTTTTTTTTTTTTTTGGATTTCATATCACAATTTCACAGATCTTTCAAATTTTAAATATTATCTGTGTAATCCTTACTACTATAAAATCTATCAGAATAAAAAAAAATTACATCATCTTAGAATATTCTGAATATTATAAAAAACACTTATTTAATTTGTAATTTCTGAAATAAAACATATTTTGTAAAATCCTTCCATTTATATATATATATATATATATATATATATATATATATGTTACAGGGTGATTCAAAATGATTCATCCGACTTCGAAATTCCATATTTTCAAAAATAATCGTCATAGAATTAGAAGTAATAAATGAATTCAAAGGAAAACTGTGGAAGTCTTATATTGCGAAAAATAGATAAAGCCCTTGTATGTTCTTTAAGATACTGCTTCTCGGAAGCTTTTTATAAGCTTTCACAGAGCTACCTCGCAGTTGGATCAGTCGCATTGACCAGATGACTAGATGTTACATTGCTAGCCACCAAGTCAACTGATATGCGATTCTCATATCTGATCACCTGATACCCCATACAATTTCTTCCTTTGGGTTTTTTTAAAGGTAAAGTGTATGCGCTTCCATTACTTACAAATTTATTTGCATTTAAACAACGGATTTCTACTGCTATACAATCAGTTGCAACTGACACTTTCAACTTGTTTTGCAGGAATCTGCGTATGGAATTGTCGTATACATATAACTGCAGAAAGTTGCATGGAACACTTGTAAAAAAAATTTCCACAGTTTTCCTTTGCATTCATGTATTACTAACCATTTTATCTCATTTATTTTTGAAAATATGGAATTTTGAAAACGGATGAATCATTTTGAATCACCTTGTATATATATGTATGTGTGTGCACGTGTGTATGTATTTAAGTATAGTGTGACTAAATTTATATATAAACACGGATTAATGTGTGTGTGCGTTTTTATAACAATCAGATGTATCTAAGCTTTCTCTGATTTTGGGGCTGGTAAAAAACAATTTTTATACAAAGCTAGATAATTTAACTCTGTAACGGAGGAATTCAATATATAGCTTACATTTTCTGATCGGTATACATTCAGGAGCAGAATGAGTCCATACATTATTGACGCAGTAGGCTACAGCCTTCCCTTTCATTTGATAACCCGGGTGACACCGAAAATGCACAAGTTCTCCGTTGCGAAAGATAAAGCTGAGGCCGTTGTCAGGAGCCCTTGGTGCGGGACAGTTCAGATTGTTCCATGAAGATGCTCCGGAAAATGCTGCAAGATAAATTGTTAAGTTTTTTAACCATTTTATACTACAAGGAACAAATTTGAAGTATAAAAGAACACGTAACAGCTAGACATATAATCATTCTAACAAAGCAAGCATTTATAAATACATCTTTATAAATTAATTAAATAGGGAAACAATTCGAAAAATTTACAATTTGAGTTTTAACGGAACAATTTTAAAAATGGGTAACGAATGCTTTTTCTGAAGAAGATTAATTCTTCTAATAATAAAGATAATCTATTTAAGGATAATTTTGCTTACTTTTCATTTCGCTACCATCCTGTCATTTATTCTCAATTTTTGTGTGTATAATTTTTTTTAGAAAAGTCTTATGTTGTTCACTCACTGTGATAATAATTTAATTTTATCTGCGGAATCGTTTTAAAGTGTCTTGTTTAAAGTGCCATTTTTCATGTGCTTGATTAAATATTATAAACGTGCTCTGAAAATCTAATAAGTAACTGAAATGGGATGTCAGGAAAATAACATGTGGGATAATCCATGAGCTTCAACAAATATGCCATTAAGATACATTTTTGTGGTAAAATTTTAATTACGATTAATTAAGCTTTTTAAATACTTATAACTACTTGCTGCGAAAAATCAAAAAGTGAAAAATTTTAGAAAAGGAGTATTAACTTCTCTGAGAGGGTAAATTTTTGAAATTCGAAAAACTGAAATTGAAAAATTTTGCTGCTGAAAAATCGTGCTGCAAGTTGAAAGAGAGGGGAAGGGGAATTCAGAATATACTTTGGTAATCGGATAATAATTAATATTCATATGCTTTTTCCAAACTGCAAAATCTAATAAGTAATAGATTTTAAGTATCATAGTTTCTACGTGTAATAAATCTCATTCTTATGCATACGTGTATTGAAAGTTTATTTAACTGTAACTTGAGGTCTTTAACCTAGTTTTCGAAACATCTTAGGGTTCCCTGGAATTTTGACAGGGGTTTCGCAAGTTATTATTGTTTGCTATAATAAGAGCGCCAAAATGTTATTAAAATTTTTAATTTTTTATAAAAGGTTGAATTATTAAAGGCAGTTTGCTCTAGTAAAAATAAATATAAATAAACCTTTTTATAGATAAAATAAAAGCTGAAATTTTGTAAAAGTCACGTGCTTCAAATAAATTAATCGAGACACATTAAGTCACATATCAGTATCCGTTCTTTGGCTCAGTCGATATATCTCAAATTGATCTATCAACCAACACTCAGATGAAACTAAAATTTAGTCTTGTTAATATTATGCATCTTTGGATTGAGATTACTAAAGAATATCCTGAAAAATTGCCAAAAGAGCAACGAAATATCTAATGTCATTTGTTTCAACCTATGTATGCTGAAAAATCTTTCTCTTTGTACGCTGCGACAAAAACAAAATACTGAAACAGATTGGATGCTGATGAGGACATAGAGTTGCAGATTTCTGCATTTATTCCATACGTAAAAATACTTTGCAATAAAAAAACAATCACAGCCATGTCATTAAAAATATTATTTTTATTAATTTGTTATAATTTATATTATTGTTGCTTTTCTTTATTATTCACAGAATATGTTTTGGAAAACCCCAAAAAGCCATTTCTTTTAACCTTTTCATTTATTATCTTATTAAGATATTTGTATTGTGATAAAATAACAATTCAATTATAATTTTTCAAATTTGAGTAGAATGAAGCTTTGATATCCTTTTTTTTCTGCTGTTGGATCAAAAGGTTCCCCAAAGTATAAATATACTTTTATAGGGTAATATGGACAGTAAAATCCTCTTTCAAACATGATTATAAGTGCTCGTATGCCTCCGGTATATTTTGCGACTTCGATTATTTCCGAGTTTCATTTCAATTGCATGGCTTAAGTCAGAAATTCTTCCCAGAATTTGATTTTTAAAAGTGATAACTTAAAAAAATTAAGTAAGAAGGATGTAATCCATGTGGTTTCAGGTTTCACTGAAGAAAATACTTTAAAAGATGCTTCTTAGAATGTGCAGTCAATATTATGAAGAACACATTTTAAATTTGTTATATTTGAAAGTAAGTAAATTCATTTGTAAAAAAAATAGCAAGTAGAATAAATTTTTTTTGTTTGTTTCAAAAATAAATTGATTGAAATTACATTATTCAATTTTCTGTTTATTTTACTAGTAAGAAATCTATTGACTCTATTTTCTTTTTCCACATATATGTCAGTTTTTCATTTCCTTTCATTAACATATCTGAAACACGTTATTTTATTTTTAGAAGTGTAAAGTAGTACACATTATTATATACACTAGCATGAAAAATAAAAATTTAGAAGTAAATTTTCTAGAGCTATGACGTTTAGTGACGAAACACGGCGCTCATATCTGTCATTCTTTAAAAGAAATCACCCGACTTTCATGAGATATGAAAGAATATGGAGCGAAAAAAATGAAAAATGGTGATCGAGACGAATAGAAAAACAGGACACAAAATAGAAAATATGAGAAAAAATGTATACTAAAGTAGGAGTTGAGCAACTATAAGTAGTCACGATATTTTTTTTATTTTTAGGTGGAAAAGTTATTCACTTGAAATTCAAATATTGCTGAAAGGGAAAAAGAGAATATCAAAGTGTATTATATGGTGTCGCAATGGGACACTTGTAGATAAAAAGTATCTGTGGATAAGAAAATAAGCCTAATTTATTTCGGGTGTTGTATTTTTTGCAATTTCTGAGGCGGAATTATATTATAGACTGTTTTCGAATCTATTTTTTCCCCGAATATATTTGAGACGAAATTCATTAGAACAAACGAATAACTTGTAAGTTTTCTTCTTGGCCATTGTATCTCTTCGGGCTTATGCCCTTCTATCTCAGAAATTAAATTTTATCAGATTTTAGAGTTATTTATCAAATTGAAAAGGAATACCGGCACACAATAATTCTTTATTGAAGGAATGACTAAAGAATGTCATTTAATAAAAGTACATTTTTGAGCAGGGGATCTAAAAGAATATTTAAAAAGATATTCGTTAAAATGAAAGATGCATTTCAATTTTCCTTTCTCGTTGTGATTTATAATATTATTATGCGAGGATTCTAAGAATCACAATGTATAATATTTATTCGAAAATCATGGATGGCTGTGTTGATCCTTTAATTTTGTGATTCTATATTGGATTTGAAATTACATGATTCATTAAGTGTTGATTGCCCATTCCTAAGTCAATTTACTCATAAGACGCATAGCTTCTGATATTACTAATTCATTATAATAACTTTGTATGAATTTGTATATTATATGAAAAAGTAATGAATTATAAGCCTAAAACAGAGCTTTAGTTATTAACATTCATTTAGAAATACACGATAGCAGGGAAATATTCTTAGATACTAATTGGTTATCTCAGAATGCAATCGTCCATATTATGGTGAATTTCATTTATAACATTGAAAGTAATGCACAATCCGATAACTTCCACATTTAATAGTATTGTTAATATAGTCAATATAGTGATAAGTAATTTCCAGTTTAAATTACTACTCAAAAGTCCTATTATAGCTATAAAATTTACTTTTAATTTAATTTGAATATTTCCACGAAAATTAAAAAAAAGTATCAATTGAAAGATAATTTCATGCATTATAACTTATAAATTTGTTAAATATAATTATAGTAATACGCTAAACACTTCCATTATTTATCGTTAATTCTATAGTATTTCTGCTGTTGTAAAATACTTTAGCAAACTTCTCTAAAATGTACTCAAAGTAAAAAACTTTAATTTTTTAAAGAAAAGAAAGGGGAGGAACAAAATGTGAGTATATGTGCATTTTGATTGTTATGTGATTCTAAAGTTTGAATATTTTTTGAGGAGAAACTCATCTCTTCTCTTCTTCTTTTATATGAAATGATTAAAGTAAAAGTTTTATCCTGTACTTAGAGTGAAAGTATTTTAATGTTAATAATTTATGTATAATAAACAAAAGACAACTTTTAACGTATATTTATCAATTGCAAGTATTTTAGATTTGATATTATTTTGTATAGATTTGGTATTATTTTGTTCGTAATATCCTTCTTTTTCTAAGAGTAATCAAATGATGAGAAACACGTATTCCATTTTTCTTGAAATTTATTTCTGTAATTTCTACCTGTTTCAAAAATTACAGTTAATTTACTCACTGACGTAGATGAAATTAAAAGATTAGATGAAAAGCTCTGTTCTGAAACGGTTTTATTCTTATAAAGTTTTCCGTGATATAATTGAGTTCTTAATTTATGTTGCACTACTAAAATTCAAGCTGCTTCAATTGAAAAAGTCATGTTTAGTGAAAGATAACAAAAAACAAAAACACTTTTATATAATTTGCTTTAAAAGAGAATAATAATTTCGATGGGATAAGATACGACCTTCAGCTCTAGATCCGATTACATAAAATTTTCAAAAAGACAGTTAAATTTCCTCTGCGCGGAAAACTTTAATAATTTATTTTTATTTTATATAAAAATTAATACGTCACTTTATCGAATTTTCTCACTTATATTTCATTATTAAACTTTTACGAACATTGCTAGGGAAGCATCCTTTTTTTAATAACAAATATACTGCTACAGTGTTCTACATTTGATGTAGATAAATTTTAAATAGATGCTTTTAGATGGTTATTTTTAACCATACCATACATGTTTGTACTTTTCTTTGATTAACTAGTAATGGTTTCCAATAATTTCTGAAGGAAGGTCTTAATTAAAGTTCAACATTCGTCGCTAATATTCATCATAAAGCTCTGGAGTAGCAGTAAATCAAAATCAACAAACTAATAGTATCTTAAAGAAAGGTATTGATGTAAGATGTTTAGTTCAAGTAACGCCCCCCCCCCCCTGTAAAGCTATACGAGAGATATTATCTACAGATTAGAAATCAGTCACGGTCAAGTGACCTCTGACTTCTTGATTGATTGTTTAAGCAACTTAGCAATTGTTCTGAATAGCAACATAAGGTCTATCTGCGACGGACCTCGTAATTTTGAGCCTTGGTCAAGTGGTGTTCTCGTCACTTCAGCTGTTACCCCTCTCTCCAAACTTCCACACCATGCCAATGGGAGGTGACGTTGCCCGATGTTGAATGAGGATACCCGTTGATGTGGTGTGGAAATATTTAACGTGAAGAAAGATAATGAGATTTAACGAGCATCATCTCGCTACACAATGGGTTTTTGGTGGCATCAGGATTCGAACCTACGACTCGACTGAAACAATGCCAGCCATGAGCTTGCGACCATGATCTTTCGGCTTCTGAATTCTTAACGAATAATGAGAGTGAAGAACTTCATCTGAAATATTTCACTTTCATTAATTCCACAACACAAGAGAGTTTTCCAGTTCCACATCGTTCCACTAAACGAACAATAACTCTAATTAATTCACACAATTTTGCCATGGGTTGAATCCGAATTCGAGCCCATGACTCAATAGAAACACTGCAGTCAATGAAACTTAACAACTTTATTTACTAGGCTGCACCTCGTATTTGAGACAAGGATTTCTTCTCGAGAATGCCCCTTTAAAAGAATTAATATTTTTAATGTAAAATGAAGAAAATAAATTGGACATTTCCAGGGATTGCAAACTAACTATTGAAATACAAATTAATCATTCATTTTTCAATTCTTTTAGTTGATATGTCAAAGCTAACATTTTGCCTCTAACTGTTGAAATTTATATTTCCAATGAATTTTCAGTTAAATAGAGGCCATTACGGTTGCTTCAGAGGCAAGTAAATGATTGCCATAAGTTTTTTATGTAACCAATTAAACAAAAACAAAAAAAAAAAAACAATTTTAATAAACAAAATAAAGTGGGAGAAGGGAAGCAAATAATTTCGTTTTTTCTCCTTTTAACTGGTGTTATTACAAATAATTTGTCGAAGTTCATTTAAACAGACTAAATATAAATACTGTTATTAAATTTCCTTCATACCTTCGAAATTAAGAAAACAAAATGCTCGATTTAATTATTTAAATCGTTGGTTTGTTTAACAGAAAAAAAAAATACCGCAAGATAAATGGTATGCCCATGTTCCTCTCGTCAGGAACGATATTAACATCTTGAGTCGTACAAAAAATTACAAATGAGGATTAAATTGCCTAGATAATTGCCATGGCGCTTGATTCAATTAAACCGCAGCAAATAAACGACATGCTGACGTTTTGCTGACAGGCAAATGCAAGGAGGAAGAGAGATGGTAAAAAACTGGAATTCTTTCGTAGTTGATGGAACAAAAGGCTGGAAAGGCAACAACAAACAAAAAAGAATTCAAGTTCACGAAGCATCGCTCTTACATCTGGAATCTTGAAGACTACTCATAAGCAAATAAGAAGACAACTCACGCTTTAGGTTAAGTACTCAAGTCACAAATGACGGAAGAACAAGCTTCAAGGCGCCAAAGACTTCACAGTCAACTGACGCGTATTCTTTTAACTAAAGTTATTTCCTTTTAGTATTTGCCATCATTGGTAATGAATGGTTGTAAGCTTTATGAATATCATGAACCAAGAGTTTTGAGAACACTATTATTACCTCTTTTTAGTTTTCTGTCAAATTTAGAAAATTGTTAGAGTCATTGTAAAAGTTATCGATCGTGCTAAGAACACGACATAATTTAAAAATCAATAACTGAATTACAGTCTACAAGGTACATTTCATGATTGTTCACAGCATATCTGCATTTAAAAAACGATTTTATTTAAATCTTTTTAAAACACCAACGGCGTTTTGTTAAATCGATGTGCATTTTAAGTGATTTTTTTTCACAATTTTACCCGAATTGATAATGAATGTTAAACATTGAATGAATCAGCATTTTATTTACCATTTACGAGGTGAGTATAAAGAGATGAATTGATCGAATGAAGACAACTTGTATACACTTATTTGATTTTGATTACTTCTAGAAATAAAATAGCTCTCTCTCCTTTCTAAGAAATTTGCGGCCTCGGTAGCCGAGTGGTCAGGGTGGTGATCTCGTGGCCGCCGATGTTTCAGCCGTGTGTTCAAATCTTGATTCTACTAAAGACCATCCAAGTAGTGGGCTGATGTACGTTAAATCTGTTAGAGCTCGAAGTCCTCGCGTTCGTGTAAGGGGAAATTAGGATAGTGGCGTTCCACTTCGTGTGTCGTTCTCGTCATCTAATCATGGCATAAAATTATGAGGTCCATTGTCAATGAGTGTGGCGTTGCTTCTAAGTTCGATGTTAATAAACTATCAATCAATATGAATAACTTAATCGAAGGAGTGTGGTTTGGGCTGATATCATGTAAAATACTGCTATCAACAACTTTTTTTTTTTTTAAAAAAAAACTCTCACAAGAAACAAGTTTTTTTTAACGTATATTCTTCAAATGTAGTATTAAGAATTAAGACGATCATAAGAATCTATAATTTTGAAATTAAATAGATTTATAACACACTAAACAGCTTTTACAAATATGCATTAATTCAACAGTAAAATAAATTTGAATAATAGAAAATATAGAAAATGGTTAACAGATCGTAATATGATGCTCAGGAGGTATTGAAAGGATTTTTTATCGCTTATCCCACCCCTCTGTTAAATATTTCTGGATTAATTTCTTCGCAGTTGGGGAGATCTTAGCATATGAAAATAATTTGCATCAAAGCGTTACGGGGGAAAAAAAAGCATTTTGAATATTTATAACGTAATAAGGAAGTTAAAAAAACTGCAAAAACACTGAAACGTAATATTGATATTTGATCGTGTCTTACAGCATTCTTTATGTCCAAGGATGCTGTATGGTTCACTCAAATTTCAGCAAGTGTAAAAAAAGTAAGCCAAAATATATATAATCTTTTTTTTTCTTTTTTTGTATGAAGATACTCGTATGTTAACAGGTGCATACTTATCCTTTGAAGATAAATTGAAGGCTCAGTAAGTGCTGACATTTTTGGGTGGATTATAATTAAGGAAGGACTAAAAAAAATAGGAAAACTACAGATACTTGTACATCATAAATGCATGATGCCTTATGTAGTGTTTAATAGAACAATATATGCAAAGAAAAATAAATAATTTCCCCTTTATTCAGACGAAACTACCAATAAAATTAGAAGAATAATTTAAAGAGGCTGTAAAAGAATCCATTACTCTAAACAAACTTGGGTATATTAAACTTTATATGTCTCTATCTAAAATGTATATGATACTAGGGTAGCTCAAAAAGTACCTGAGTGGGAGAACAGACGGCGTTGCAAAATCGTGCTACCATTGTGTGCTGCCATCTGTTAAACAGAGTCAAAACAAATTTGACACAGATTTATAGGCTAGTTTTGATTTTGGCCTCAATTTACAGCCAAATTAAATTTAATAGCTAACGTGCCAATTTGTCACCATCGATGAGATATAGATTCCTCCTCATAAATCGGAAACCAAACAACAATCAAAACAATGGGATGATTTTGATGAATCTGCTGTAAAGAAGGCGGGGCTGGTGTTATCGGCCGGAATATTTAAGGCCCCTTTATTTTTGTGTTTGAGTGTGAACAATACCTGTAGTGCGTCCAATTCCAATTTCTTATTCTTCATAATCCATTTCTCATTTCTAACACAAGTACATTTTGAATCACACTCTATGTAAGATTCTTTTCTCGAACTATTTTTTACACATTGATAACGGACTTTCTTCGGCACTTTTTCTCAAAAATTTGGCACAAGTTCAAGCAATCAAAATTTCAAGTTCTTTTTTTAAAATTTATATATATTTTTTTCCAGAGCAGAGAAAAAAAATTTAGAAAGCAAATTTTTCTTAAATTATTTGTTGGTAAATCAAGGATTTTTCTGGATAAATTGACTGAATATTTTTTTTTACTACACTTATTCTGTTTGCTTAGCAATGACAAACATGTGTCAGTAAGCATATGCTACTTGACTCGTATTTTTAATTATTAAATAAAAAAAAAAGCTTTTGCTGAATCACGAACTAACATTAGATAAAATACAATACATTAAAACACAAGGTGTGGCTATTAAATAACGGGACTGACGCTACGAACCATTTTATTTTTATGTTACACATATTTACTGATTATCACCTTCAATATACACCCCTCCTCTATCCCTACAACGCTCCATGCGAATCTTCCATTGCATGAAATAGTGCTGAATGTCTTCTGTCAGTTATTTCAGGACACATGCCACTTTATTTTTCACAACTTCAACGACTTATTAAATTATATTGTTCCTTTTAATGCGAAATTCACCTTAGGAAGCAGATAGAAATCTCATGGCTCAAGATACGGCGAATAAGGCGGATTGTCTAACCCTAGGATATTATTGTACTTGGCTAGAAACCTCAACAGACAATGTGGAATGAACCGGCACATTGTATTTGTGGAAAAATTTGCGTACGGATTCATTGTCAATTCCTTCTGTCTCAGCAATTGCAAGAATACTTAACGGAGTGTCAGATCGAACCAGATTACCAATTCTTTTGATATTGTCGTCCGTTTTCGATATGAGAAAGTGATCCGGTCGAGAATCATCATCAACATCTTCTCGATCATCTTGATAACGCTTAAATACTGAAAAACACATGCACGTGACAAACATTCATCACCATACACTTCTTCCAATAAATTATAAATTTCAGTAGCAGTTTTTCTAAGTTTTATGTGAAATTTCATAACAGTTCTTTGCTCACTTATCATTTTTTCCGGCGAAACAAAAAATAAATAAATAACTCTAATGTAAAGGCTATGGATATAGGGATTTGCTAACAGAAGCTAGAGGCACTGCATTCAAAGCAGAAGATTTCATGCTAAACAGCTATCGATCGCTATCGTTTGGCACATGAGTACTTCTTCTGTAGCAGTGTCAGTCTAGTTATTTAATAGCCACACTTGGTATACAAAATGTGTGCGTGAACTCTGTTTAATCAGTTTGAAAATTACGTTCCTGTCATACTCGCGTATTAAAATGACAAACAATATTTTTGTTTTACAACTTCTTGTCTAACCTTTTATATTATGAGATTTTTTAAAAGAGAACTGCTATCTCTTAGTGCGAAGATGAAGAATTTCATAAAAAGGTTACATTTTTTTTATTCAAGTTAGGAAAACTAGAACACATTTATTGATTTATCAGACTTTTGCTATTCTTATTTTTAGTGAAAGATAGGCTGAATTTTTTCAATGGTCGTACAAAAAAAAAAAAGTTGACTTCGGATATCCGGATGAAAAACTTTTTGGATTGGGAAAAAAAGTGTATCTTTCTTCCGATCATGCATTTTTATCCTTTTTCTGCGTTTCACTCTTTAAACACTCAGTTAAGTAAAGAATCATGTCAGTAGACGCGAAAGGCATCACAGAACAAAACTTGCGACAAAAAAAAAAAAAAATCTTTTCTCCAAAGAAAACTTAAGGAGTTGAATTCTGACTTATATTTTTATCTCTTGATCTGCTTAATGAATTCCTATGTCGAGTATTTTAACTAGATGACATTTAAAGATCTGATGCAATTTAATATTCCAAGAAAAACGACCTTCGAACGTTTTGATTTGTGACATTGAGAAAAAAATCTTTTTATCACAGCTGAGAATGATGATTCATAATTATTCCGTTATTTAAAACACTTCAGTGGAAGAAACTTGATGAAGTATCATCTTGACGTTGAAATTGATGCAGAATTGGATTAGTCTCGATGGATTTATTTTAATTTCGCTTTGATGGTATTCATTAATCTATTAATCGCACCTAATATGTCAAGATTAATGATTTTACTGAGGGAATATTTTAGTTGGAGGGTATTTTGATTTCTAAAGTCCAGAAATATTTGAAATTAAGATTTCAAAGTGATTTCTTGAAGTAAGTTTATTTGATTCTAGGATTACTTTATGTTTATTCCCAGAAATAACATTTTAATACCAATAAAAATTTATATATTTTTTTAATTTGTAAAAAATTATGTACGTAAAGTAAATTTTGTTTATACCAATTCCATGTGCAAAATACACTCAATCATTTCTTAGGAGCTTGGAAATAAATGCCTCATTAAAAGAAGAGGTTCATTTTAAATGTAAATGCATTTTGTTACTTATTGACATGAACACTAAATAATATATACTTGGACCTGAAAATCCCACTTTTGTGCATTTTTATTTTTAAAGGGTAACAAATCAAACTAGAACAAGAAAATTAAATATAATTTCTATAATGTCACTATGAATATAATTTCGTCCGATTTTATCATTTGTTGAAGAAAAATATGTAGCTGCAATTACTACTTTGAAGAGTTACATAATACCGTGATATATATATATATATATATATATATATATATATATGGGGGTATGCAAAATAATAAATATGCACAAACGGACATTTAAAAGCAGATATTTTATTTACTGTGTTTGTTTTTCATATTTTTAGAATGCCTTATCTACCTGACTGGACAGAAACACAATTTACTAATTATAGAAGCAAAAATTCGAAATTCAATTTTACTTAAGGCCTACGTTAGGAATAATAGAAACTACAGAACTATTAAAAAAATACCTGCTTTTGATGACAGATGGCTTTGCTAAGGAAATTCGAGGTAAGCATTGTGTGCTACCATCTCCAAAATAGGGCCAAAAATAAATTTGACACTGATTCATTGGTTAGTTTTGATTTCGAAGCGATTTGCTTCCACATTAAAATTTGATTGGTGTTATGACGAGTTGTCATTTTGTATCGAGTTGTCAATATCTATAAGAACTAGATTCCTCTTCATACACCGGAAACCAATCAACAATCGAAACAATGGGATGCTCCCGTTAAATCTGGTCCAAAGAAGGTGGTCTCACCGACCGGAAAGTTTGTAGAGACTATTTTTTGGAATGCGAAGGGCGTCATATTCAGGGACTTCTTAGGAAAAAGAAAAATGTTGACTGACTATTATTGTAGCGAAATTCCATATACCCATTCCCATTCCTAACAAGGGTGACAGTGTTAGTTGAATCACCCTCGTACTACTAATGGTACCACGGGAAATTTTTAATGATGAGATGAACCAAAAATGAGGTACCATTTGAAATTTTTTATCTCATCAGCTGATCCGTTATTAAATATCAACGTTTGTTTCGATTATAAACAATATAATGGCGTCACGATGATTAAAATTTATTTTTTAAATAAGTTTTATTAACAAGCGTTTTATAAGGCTTAAAATTACGGATGAAACTGAAAGCAAGAAATTGGCATAAAATCCTTAACCAAAAGCGAATATAGTGCACATAATGTATTTATTTTTTGTATGAAAGTAATATGTAATTATATATTTTTCTTTAATGATAAAACCGAGTAATTAGAAGATTTTTAATTTTGTTTTTGTAAAAGGATTCTAAAGATATGATGACAAAATTTTTTATTATTGAACATGAACCCTTCTCTCGAATAAACTACATAAGAGATCCCTTGGACTTGCCAAAAACCAATCAAAATAATTAATTTTTAATTTCTTCGTCTCTTGCTCCTTAAGTTCTTTTAGCCCTCAGGGGCTTACCTTCTTCAGGTAAGTACGGGAATCACTCATTCGAGGTACCATAGTGATATTTTTCCTTTCCCATGGGCTTTACAATCTTTGTCAGACACGGGTGACGCACTCTCGGGATACTTCTTGTCAACTAATTTTCATTCCCCTCATCTTTCCAAACGTTAAGATCACAGTTACACCTTGTTTAGGGCAGCATGGACACATCTGGCTTTCGCGCCATTAATTTTCACCATCACTTACTCACTTTATCTTTTTAACACTTCCTTCCGTTAATTTAAAGCTTTATTTGTCACGTAGTGTTTGGATTTGGAGCATTGATATATAGAAATTCATTTATATATAATGACAGTGATAAAGGAAGCCTGTAAATAATGTTCAGTTATGTGTGTGTGTGAAAATAGTTACAATATAGTTATAGATTCTTCTTCCTTAATAAACACTAATGCAGTGTTAAAGAAAATTTCAGTAGTGTTATGAAATCTATTTCCAAGCGCTGGTTGAAAATTACACACACACACACACACACACACACACATGCTATTTTAGGAAAGCTGTTTTAGCAGCTTTCATGGAGCTACTCTGCAATTGGATTGGTCGCAGTAGACCAGATAACTTGATGTTAGACAATTGGCCATCTAAGTCACCTCATACGGCCCCATGCGATTTCTGCCTTTGGGGGTTTGTAAAAGATAAAGTGTATGCGCCAACATAATGTGAACTTAAACAACGGATTTCTGTTTCTGCACTATCAATCACTTCTGATTCTTTACAACATGTTTGGCAGGAATTTACATATCGAATTGTGTAACTAAAGAAAATTATATCGAACAGTTGTGAAAAGAACTTCTGTATTTTCCCTTTGCATTCACGTATAACTTATCATTCAGAGTTATTTATTTATGAAAATGGGGCATATATATATATTGCAATCGGGTGATTCATTTTGAATAACTCTGTATGTAAGATTTTAACGATATATTCCTTGAGTAATACCGTAAAATATTATTAAAGCGAACCAAATTAATGTAAAAAATATATTTACAGTACGACTAGAAGCTGAAATCGTAAATGATACCTCAAAATAACTAAAACTCAAAAACAATTTTATTGCTTTATTTTAATTACATGACTTTTCAAAATATATGTTCACTATTTCAAGACTCTAGCAATATTATTTAGTGAGTTATTTAATTTTCTGTAATAAGTGTCATATTCTTTCATTGACTTTCAAAATATTTTTTTCGCTGCTTTTTTTGATTTTGGCAGAGTTCATATATTTAAAATAGTAAGGTTGTATAATATGTTTGGAAATTCTGGGCAAGGAGTAAGGATTTAGATAGTTATTTTTTTTAAATCCTAAAAACTAGATATATTTGGGTTTTTTTTACTGTTTTTCGTAGTGTCTGATAGAGAAAATTTTTTAAAAGTATAAATAGCAATATTACAACCCAATTGTGAGAAATGTTTTTCAGAAATTGAGAAAAACATTGTATAAAAATATTAGAATTTGTAGAAGAAGTTTTGAAAAAGCTTAAGAATTTAAATTTTAAATATAATGTTGTTTTGAAATTTAATTCCCCTCCCCCCAATATGCATATTTTTATATGTGTTCAAATATGGTTAATATAAACTATTTTCTTATAAATACCTAATACCCCCCCTCCCCCAAATACCGTGTCCTCATAAAACTCAAGGAGATGTTTAGTATTTTCAAATACTTATGGGCTATAATAATCTAAAACTTAAAAGAAAACATTAATTTATTTTTCACGTAGGAGATTTTTATTCGAGTTATCACAACAGTGTTAATAAATTATCTTCAAGTAATTATACGCAAGGAGTCATTTTTAAATACACAAGCTTTTCTTTCATTGAGTTTAAAATCCATTTAATACATATTTATGATTTGTAGAAATAAATGTAGTGGAAATAAATTCATTTTCAAAAGTTTAAATGCACAGAAGCAATTAATAATCTTCTAATTGAATTCATTGGAAAAAAAAAACTTTGGAAGAACCCCAATTTACAGTAATTAAGTCACGGGTTGCATTTTAGAAAAACAACTATTCTCTCCCCCCTTCCCTTGGCCGGAAAGCAATAAAAATAAAAGAATAATAATTGTCAATTAGAAATCAATACGTGTAAATTCGAGAACGTTGAAATTAGAATTTATCTAACAATTCATTTTGTTTTTTATATTAATTACTTATCACGAGTCATTTTCTAGGAAGTATTGAAATTTAAGTAATCAGTGTAATAAGTTGTAAATAACAACTCATTGCAGAACATCGTATACTAATGAAAAGTATTTTCCATGAATCCAAATTCATTAAAATTCCTTCGTTAAGTGAAAAAGAATCAAAATGGTCTTTTAATACAAAATGATTTCAAAATTCCTATTAGAATCTTTGTTAATAACGAGACAAATTAATTTTTCTCTAAGACTGCAACACAATAATTTCACTGAAAAATATTTTATTTTTAGATGCTAATGTATAACTTTTCCATTTCAAAATATTTTAATCACAAATGTTAATTACTTTTTAATTACATTTCAGCAAATTTACATCTTTTGCTTTAAACAACGCTTCTCGGAAACTTCGCGTTCTATATATATATCGGATGTAGTTTGATAAGATTAAACATTTCTCGTTATAGATTTTCGTTTGAAGTTTACTTTTTAATACGGATTAAAATTAAAGGCGCTTTCGAAACAGAGCGGTGTTTCGACATACCTTTTACGGGGGTTGCTAAGCTCTTAACAGGATCGCTAAGTATTCTAAGTATTCATATAATAGAGTCTAATTATTAGTACGAATTACTAGTAGATGAAAGTATGTTTGGAATTTCAATAAAGCTAGTTTCTTAAAAGGGTTGCTCTCTTCAAAGTACTTTAATAAGGATTGACTGCGCAAAAATAGAATTGAGAGAAAATGCACTTAAAAGATTTTGATCGTGAATACTACTAAATGACATCTTGTCGTTTATAAAGACTATTTCGGAGAAAGTAATTTAGATAGAGCTTTAAAGCTTGTCAAGGTACCTCTAAGTATGTATGTGGTACGTTTCGAAATTTCGAGGTTGTTTTTTTTTCTTTCTATCGCTCCGAATTAGAAATTAAATCATTAATTTCCATTAAGATATTAAACGAAATATGCGGAAATTAAATCTTTAAATGCATGTTATACGAATTATATATCCAAACTATAAAAGTGAAATAGAAAAAAAAATTTACGTAATTACATGCGTTTTAAATTTATCTCAATTATTCACATTTACTTTGTATGTGCATCTAATATGTTTGAATAGAAAATATAAGTATTCCGTTTAGTTCAATAACTTAAGCTGATTTATTATTTGATCATTATTTGATTCAGCTCCATATTTCAGACTTCATTATTAACGGAAACAACTGTGGCTTGTTTAATTTTGCATGTAATTTGTATTGATAATATAGATAGCTTTTCTTATTCTTTTTTACTTTCTTTATAATCAACGAGTTAGGGGGTTATATTAAAAAACCAAGGAAATTGAAATTAAAATTTAATTTCACAGAGCAACAGACATCATAACTTTCTAACTTTTTTCTTTATCTGGATGCATGTTTTGGATGTGAATGAAAGTCAAATAGCTTCTTAATCTTTAATAGGGTAAATTTAATATGCATTTAACTTTTTATTATCATAACAAAAGTTTATTTGTTCAATTCCATCTCAGAAGCTTTTATCAAGACATTAGCTTTCGTCACGCCACTAAAATAACGACAGCTTCATTTTCTGCTACACTATAATTTTCTTTATTTCTGAAATTATATTACAGATGCTTTGCAGATTGTCTTTCGAAAGAGATAGGAACTTAGTTTCCTTTGTATTTCGTGCGTCTAACTTCTAGCAAACAGCACAAAAATCAATAATATTTATTAAAGATGGAGGGGAAGGGACCTGTTGCCTGATGGTAAGCCCAGAGCTTCATCGGTATGGATAACATTCTGATTCCACTCACTCAATGGGCCTTAAAACCCTTGGTTGGTGTAATGAGAAAGTTAAATGAGTGTGGAGGTAGCAGCTCAGGAATAGTCCACGTTATGAGGGGAGTTCAAAAAGTATCCGTGTTGAATGAGAGAATGAAGTCTTGGGAATGGGAAATAAGAATGGAGAGTAATTCACTGTAGAATTGTATAATGATAATTTTTCTTTTCCAAGAAGTGCATGGGTATGGTGATCTTCTCATTTCCAAAAATCATCGCACATAACTATTCTGGCTCATGAGCCCGTCTTCACCTCCTTTGGAGCAGATTAATCGAAAGCACCCTTTTCCGATTATTGCTTGGTTTCCAGTGTATGATAATGAATCTAGGTTCGGAACAATCAAATTTAGATGTGGCAACTAATGACTACCAAATTAAAACTAACCTGTGAATCAATGTTAAATTTTTTTTGGCTCAGTTTAACCAACACACAATAGTAACACTAACTTGCCTTAGGAACGCCATCTGTCGGTCAAAAAAGATATTTTAAAACTATTCTCGTATCTGACCATTGTTCGAAACTTCAAAGTTCGTGGCTAACAGTGGCGGAAACTCAATTTTCATGATCAGGAGCTCCATGGCCAGCTATTTTCAAATTGAAAAGAAGGTTCGGTTCCCGGTTACTCCAAAGATAGGGGCCGCGGTAGCCTAGTGGTCAAGGTCGTGGATAGCGACTGGCGGTTTTCGTTCAGTCGCGGGTTCGATCCTTGGCCACCAAAGACCCGCCGTGTAGCCGGGGCTGATGCACGTTAAATCTGTTCGGGGCCCAAAGTCCTCCCGTTGGCGTGGTGTGGATGTTAGGAGAGGGGGGTGCCAGCTCAGGTGTCGTCCTCGTCACTTGACCGTGGTTCAAAATTACGAGGTCCGTCGCCAATAGCCCTCGTGTTGCTTCTAGTGCGACGTTAATAAAAACTAAACTAAATCCTCCAAAGATAATGAAGTCTTCAGCACGTAAAATTTAACGGAGCTTCACATTTTTGAGGTGACTTGGTGGGCAAGTTGGGAGGGAAAAGTATCATCAAAGTGTCATCTCTATCATATGACCAAAAATTTAAATTACGAGATCCGTCACCAATAGGCATTGTGAAGCTCTAGAGAACAATGTTTATTCACATTAACCGGATCAAATCATTGCCAATTGCTACTATATTGGCAACAGTTTGTTCTGACTAATGTGGCTTAAACAATAAAGTTAATAGCTTTTTTTTTTTATCGAATCATTTATTTTTCTGGTTGTTATGAGTTAAAAATAGTTGACAAAAATTGCGTGCTTTTAGTAAATCAGTCAAACAAATCTTGTTAAAAAGCTGTAAAACCCAAGTCGTTTTTTTTTAAAAGTTAATGTATTTCTAGTGTTTTAAGCAATTTTAATTTTACTGTTCACTTTTCTTTCTTTTCGTCGTATTTAAAATAATTATTAAAATTGTTGCATCTTTATTTTCTATTGTTACGAGTGAATTTAATTTTATTTGGAAATGTAAAATTCTGAAATTATGAATCGGGAATATTTTTCCAATACATATGAACTAAACAAAATACTATAACACACGATATTTTAATCATAAGTGAGTTGGCGTGGTGGGGATGTTAGGAGAGGGGGGTGCCAGCTCAGGTGTTGTCCTCGTCACTTGACCGTGGTTCAAAATTACGAGGTCCGTCGCCAATAGCCCTCGTGTTGCTTCTAGTGGACGTTAATTAAACTAAACTAAACTAAATTAATCATAAGCGAAAAAATATGTACTATCTAAGAATTGATGTATATTTCTGTTCAACATATTTAAACGCACAATCTTCCGCTTATCATTTTAAAACATAACAAATTCCATAACAAGTTACTCATATCTTATTCTGATTTTGAAGTATTTACTGATGACTTTTTAATGGAAAGAGAATAGGATTGTTCAATCAACACGACAAATGTTGCTGCTGACTTCTGCACACACGCTAGAATTGCCGGTAGAGAAAAGATGTAGTGGCAAGTAGATAGTCGCCAGGCGCGTGCAAGTATTCTAAAAACCTGAAACTAGGGTAAATTACAAGAAAAATCCCGGAGCTCTTCCCATATGTGAATGAATCATTTTAATTTATGTGGTCAATGCAACATAAAAAACTATGAAACAATAATAATAAAACACGCACACGCACGCACGCACACACACACACACACACACACACACACACACACACACACACACACACACACACATATATATATATATACATATACATATACATATATAAAGTGATTCATTGAAGTGTGATAGGTCGATCAATAACGATGGTACAAAAACACACAATACATTCCAATTTCTTTGTTTTACTCCCCCCTTACTTTGTTGTGATTTTTATCGTTTTTTGATTATTAATTTATTTGCAACTTTTAATTAATGGATTACATTTGTATTGAATCAAGATTTTGTGTGAGAGTATTTAAGTTAATTTTAGCGCTTATTTTCATTGGATTTTTTAAACTTAGGATAACATTATTAATTTGATTTTTGTTTTTCTGATAACTTTTTGGCATTTTACTTTAGATTCAATAGCATTTTGTTAATACGTGTATATATATATATATATTTGCACCATAGACCGATTAGGGGTATGACGAAGAGCTTCTTATACACAAACCATGTTACTAAACTTCTAATTATTCGAGTCTTGTTGAGTGGAAGTTTGAAAACTAAATTGCTAGTTAAAGCGTTGTACCCATCCTCGTCAATGGTTTAAAATCACTAATGGTTTTTTGTACCACACCAATTCTATACTGAATATACAAATCTATATGAAATTGAATATTCAAAGAAACAAAAACACGAGTTAGCATTTTTTTAACATGATGTCATTAAATTAAATATTAAATAGGCGAACACCATCTACTAGTTGAACAGTTAAGTGTGATAGTAATGATTTTTTTTTATTAACGTTGCATTTGGAAGTAGCACAAGGGCTATTGGCGACGGACCTCCTAACTTGAATCAAAGTCAAGTAAAGAGGACGACACCTGAGTTGATATCCCACTTGGCAGTAATGATAACGTAAAAGGGAAGATGCAGAATTTTGTCAAATATAATTGTAACATTTTATTCGATTTCGATTTGAATCGAAAACCTTCAATATTATAGCTGAATTCTCTGTCGAGTATTCTAGAATCATCCAGAGAATTCTCATGTTGTTATTTAAAATCCTGTTATACCTCACAAGAAAAACAAACTGTTTCATGTATCACTTGAAACGAGTAAGTAGTTCTAACTAGTACAAAGTCATTAATATTCAATCTGATTATTATAATTATTTCATTGACATAATTTGTAAATTTACCTAAGGACTTTAATTAATGTCTTAAGATACAGATAACGATAATTAAGGCATATTTTAACCAGAAACCAAGTCAGAAAAAATTTATTTCCATCACGCTTAGTGGAAGCATGTACGAGTATATTTAGAGAATTTTCAAGTACTCTCGTTAGCAACTAAATTTAAATATGTTCACATCACATAGTGAAGGAATTGTTCACGTAAAATATGTTATTTAACAAACTAAGACAATTTTCTATTATTGTGATTCTCTTTTTCTCTGTTTTAGATTCGTTAACAGTAGCGCGGACCTCTATATTTCGAATTTCAATACATTGAAAATCTCTATATATGGAACTGTTTTCAGAAAACTTGAACTTTCCCAATGAAAACAGTTCCTGTATATCGAACTAAATTCTATTTATGGAACAATTTTTGGATGAAAGCAATTTTTATAAGTAGATAAGAACTTAATAGTGTCTGATTATCCCACCGATCAGTATATGTTAGGGGACTTCTTTGATCAAGATAAAGCAAATCTAATGATGACAACAAAGATGAATTAATTGAAAAACCAACAAGAAAACAAGTAATGGAAGTATTCCACACTGTCCACCACGTTCGAGATTTATTCCTAACGTTCCCGTGGAAATTTTCATCACTCTAAATAAAAGTGAACAATACTTAGAAACGGCTTTAGCAAAATATTATAATCAGAAAGACATTAATTAGGTCCAATAAGAAAATTTTTCACTTCGTTTAATAAACGTTTAAAAATGATAAATGATTAAGATAAATTAAAAATAATTTATACATATTTCAGTGTCTATATCGTACACACACACATATATATATATGTATTATATATGTGTGTGTATGTGTTATATGTTTTGGTTAACTTTTTCCATTAGTTTTTGCAAGCTTTTTTAATGATAGTATTCATTTATGATAATTTTTTAAAACAAATTTCAGTTTTGTTAAAATTCTTATTTAATTTTAAACTTACCCACCAGATTGAGACACATATTTTTAGAAAAGTTTCTTTTATAAATTTTAATAGTCTTAGATTTACTTATTTTGATAGGTTTACTTACTTCATTTTAAATTAATTTCTTGGTAAAGATTTTTCAATCATTTAAATTTGGTAGGATATCTATATATCTAGAAAAAATCTTTATTTCTGTACAGTCGATTAATCTATCTGTTGTGTTTGGCGTTTATAAATAAAGTAATATTGGGCCATATTGGAATGGAGTTGTGCACAACAAATTTCTTGTGAAAATTAGTGTTTTAACTTCTTCAGTTAAAAAAAATATTTTTTAAGCATGTAGTTATTAATGGATATTTATAATTTTTAAGTTTATGTCTATTTACTTTGGTTTAAATGTATTTTTTCTAGTTTCGTTTTTTTAATGTTGAATATCTGTTTGCTTACGGAATTTTTATGATTCTTGCATATACCATTAATGATAAAGTAATTACTGAAGTTGTGCTGGTTGGACCCGTTAAACTAGTTTAAAACACACTTTTCTCAGTCCAAAGTCTGGAGAGTATTTAAATTACATTATCTCTATTTTCGTTTTCCCTTAAGTTTTATCTCTTGAGACTTGCTTTGCTTTTTAGGTAGCTTTAAATTCAATTTAGTCGTAATTTTGAATTAATAGTTTTTTTTTTTTATATTTGTTTCAAATAAAAATTGTTATGTATAATTTGTATTTCAATAAATTTATGAGTTTTTTTTCATTATAATATTTTGTATGTATTAAATAAGAATAATATTTTTATCTTGATTTTTTAGGTTTTATTTTGATATTTTACTATTTTTCAATTATTTATTTATGTAGTATTTGGAACTTTTAAGTTTTTAATACATTTTATAAAAAAAATTGTTTTAGTCATTATATTTTCTAAATTTTAGTATGATTGTGTGTAATTTAAAAATATTTTAAGTAACACACACACGCACACACATATATATATATTCGTATAGCAGGCAAATTTAATACTGCGTTCTGCTTCTTGTATGCACTAAAGAGGAGAATCACAACACTTGTAGCAAAACTAATAACTGCATTCTGTTTTTCTGAGGCTCAATGGAATACCGTCAGATTCGAATAAAAGTGTAGGAAACGGAATATGCTGCGATAGAACAGGTTCTTGAAAGGTTTATTGAAACCCGATCCGAAGCGCAGGCGCATTGGAATACAAGAACCAACTGTAAGATATTCGCTCCCAATATGAGAGATATATAGTACACTCTGTCGCACATAAAGCATCAAAACGTAATATAAGTCATTGAAAGAAACAAGTAGCGTCTCTTGCGAGAAAACCATATAAAAATCTCGTCTATTCAGAACGTCATTGCATCCGCAAAAATATCCCTATTCTCTTCTACTACGTATAAGTTTAATATTTGATATCGAACATTTCCTGATTCTTATTCTCACATCGTTTATAAAAAAAAATAGCTTTCTCAGATTTGCTAGACATAACGTTCTCGGCAATATCTATAGTTCTTAAATAGTCTTACGAACTCAGCTAGAAACATGGGGAGTCGAATGAAATTTCTCATGACTTTTCCCAGAATCTGTTTGAAATATGTACATTATTTTAAAGTTAATAGTGTTATACTTAAACACATTTCAAAATAATCAATGCAAATTGAGATTTTGAATATAAGAAGCTAATATTTTTTTCCTTCTATATTGCCTTCCTAATGAATAAAAGTAGCAATTGATTTTGATATCAACGGAACAGTTTATGAAATAAAAATTGCCCCCTTTTGCCCAATTCTTAAAGCGATGAGTTAAAATATTTATTTTCTAAATCCTTTCAAAGTAAACTTTATTCTTCATATAACTGAGGACACATCCCGAACTTTTAGAAACATGGCTCTAATTTTTATGTGACAACTTCTTGAAAAGCAGTTTGCAAATAAAAACCTTCATTACTTGATCAAGACTAATCTTATTTGCATTTTTTAATGTAATTGAAGAGATAAAAAAAATCTCGAAACTAAGCTCCTAAAAAACGGAGAACTGTTTTTTACGATTTAAAAAGTAATTTCATGTCTTTCTTTCAGGTATTTTAATTACATCTGTTATTTCATGCATCTATATATAGTCCCATTGTTGAAATCAATAAAATAATCAACAATTTAGAGGAAATTAAGCCCATTACATCTAATTATTCACCCATTTTCGTTCTTATTACATATTGAACTGCATCAGTGACACTACTCCCCTGCAACTTAATTATGGCAGGATACGCGGGGATTCTTAATCGTAACAAATTCCACTTGTGTCCCCAGATTGTTCTTAATTGAATCTTAAGGATACTGCAGCCCAGAATCATTTCGAGACGCCTACGCTATTCGTTTGTTCTTGTAAAGGATTCGTCGGAAATATATTTCTGTGGCTGCGTATCGTGCGTCATTATAGGGTTAAGTGGGAGCTCTCAGTAGCAGAAAATTGTCTTGGTAATTGTCTCATCCTGAGTATCTCAAATAACACTTATTATTACTTCCCTTATTATTAATCGCGGGTTACACGCCAGAAAATCTGCGCTGGTAGGACGATAATGCCTACTAAAGTTTAATGGTTTGGATTACGTTGTCTGTAGAGGGTGGTGTATCGGATGAGAACGAATCGTTAAAATCGTATAAATTATCCAATAGTCGCTATGTTTCTCATTTATAAATTAAAAATAAATAAATAAATAAAGCTTTTTGAAAAAAAAAATCAAATTTGTCTATTTAAACGTAGTCTGTAAACTGCAAAACTAGAGTATTTCAACAAATAATATTCCTTATAAATATAATTAAATTAGAAACATAACTATGAGTTCTGCTAAATATTCATTAACGAATGATATTTTAATCACATTTATAAAAATAGAATAATTAACAGTTAAAATAGTTAATATTTATGATTTGTAATAGCCCCTCCCCCCGCACTAAAGTTAACTGTTAAAAAAAAATTTCTTTGAAATTGAAAATTTCTTTCGGGGATTAAAGTTTTGTATCTATTAACTGAAAACAATAGGGAGATTCACAAAAGTATGATAACTAACATGACTAAAATGAACTATTTTAAATAACAGCTATGATGAAGTCAATTCTTCATATGATAACAGCACAAAACATTACCCTTGTTTACGGAACACATCCTTTATAACTCATCATCACATATTCCATTATGAAAATTGCAGCATCTTAGCTGATTAAAAATATACGTATGCAATTTGCATCTTTCATAAATAAATCGTTCCTGGAAGTTTCTGAAAGTGTTTCGCTGTCACGATGAAAACATAACGACAGAAATAGCAAACTTTTTTCTTTTTATTTCCTCGCATCAATATTTTGAAAATTCTCATATTGCATTTCAAAATTTTACACTGATGGCCATTTAAATTAATAGAAAGATGCATCCTAACCATGTGAAGTTTGCACCGTTAATATATTGCGGTTAGATGTGCAAATGATTAGTATTTCAGTTCAGATGAAGATCATGGGCCCTTGTAGCACCACTAAAAAGCGTCATATAAAGGGAGAATAGAATGCCGTTTTGAAGTACTGGAATAACTTTTCTGTACGGATGTTTTGAGTGAGAAGAAAAATAGGAGCGTCATTCGAGCATATTTCCAAGTTCGACAGAGGAAGAATCGTTGCCGATAGAGAATGCTGATCATGCTTCCGAGAAATCAGTGATCGTGCCGAGCTTCACTAAGCAACAGTGATGTGAATCTGTAATCAATGGAATCAGGAGGGAACGACCTACCTACGGCACTGAATGCACCCATCTCGTGGCACCACTACACGTGATGACAGGCATATTGTGCGCACGATAGTGATGGATCGCTCTGCCACATCGGGAAACACCACAACAATCACGATCTGTTGTACAACCGATATGCTTACATGTACTACTCGATGTCGTTTGCAGCACAGCTCAGTGGAATGTTCACAAGACGTCCATTCATGTGATTGGTGTGCAATGGTGCAGTGAACGGCGGACATATACAACCGAATTGAACATTGTCTTTACAGATGAATAAATCTTCTGTCTGAAACATTACAGTGGTCGGGTTAAAGTCTAGAGTCATAGTAGAGAGAGGTTGCTTAACTGCGGCCTTATGCATCGCCATCCTGATCTTGAATCCGATTCCCGATATTATGATTCGGAGTAGTATTAGATTCCTCTGATGCATCCTCACCCCCAGTACGCCTTACTGGTACACTGACTAGCCAGCGTTATATTTCTGAGAACTATGAAGCCTGTTGTCCTCCCTTACCTTCAAAGCTTGCCTGTGGCCACATTCCAACAGGACAGGGCGCGGTCCCACGTGGTATGCAATGTTCAAAACTCTTTAATAGCCTATCGAACACGCTTGATCAATTATTAGAGAACGACCGACCCGCATACACCACTTGCTGCTACACCAGATCAACTTTGACAATGATCAAAGGCAGCATGGACTGCCATATCCCAACAAGATATGAAAAGTCTCTCATTCAATGCCACGTGCTGGCTTATAGTAGTGGTACTGCCAGGCGTGGAGGTAACACTCGTGGAGGCAACACACAGTTCCAAATCTTCCTCACCTTGTAGAAGGCTGTATTTTCAGTCACTTCACATTTGTACTGTGTGTTATTTTTCGAATAAATTTGAATTTAATATATCTTGTCCTTCTTGATTTTGCATTTTGAATGGTCATCAGTGTACTATAAATTTGTTTTTTATGACGATATTTTGAATTCTTTTATTCTTGAACATTGCTAGATTATATTTCTCTCTGTACGAAATTCTTGTAAGTGATTTTATTTTTCATTGTCCTTTCTGTAATAATTGAAATAGCAATAGCAACAATATTTAGAGTTATTTTATTTATTAACTAAGGTTGTACAAAATTTTGAAACAGGTCATTTCTGGTATATTCTCTGAATGCGTATGTTTGAATGTTCATTTGAACTGAATGCTTACATTGATCTGAATTTGTACATATGATATTATATCTATATAGTCTAGATTTGAATATTTGTAACCGTGGTAAAATAATGGTATTGAAAAATGATTTCCTAAGGAGACACCTCATTCGCAGGTATATGCATTAAATACAGTTACATGTCTACGAAATTACTTGCGATTAAGAATTTTAGTTCTAGAATCAAGGTCCAAGAAACAAGTTTTCTTTGAGAAAATCCACCAACTTTCAAATTTATCAACTGCTCATGGTAATTTATATTGCTAAGAGAAATAAATTTTATATCTATGATTTCAAAAGCATTTTCAACATTGGAACTCTAAACAAGCGATTTATGTTTCACGACGTTTCTGAATAAAAATAACAAACGAGCGTTAGAATCATACAATTGCCTATTCAAGAATTTGTTTTGCTCTGGTGCAAAGAAAAATTAATTATCTCTAGTCACTTCCTAGAATGAAACTGAAATAAATAAACAACTGAAGAAAGATGCATATACAATTGATCTCTTCTGCAGAACAGATCGGTAGGACTCCCAAGATAATACAAAAAATACGGAGGATTATTCAGTTTTTGAATACTTAAAATATTTTATGTTAAAACATTTAAAACGCTTTAATTGTTTCTATAAATAAAAGGAGCCCTGTGTTATTATTTATATTTGCTGTTTTATTGAAATGATTCATGTAAAGACGATTATTGTTTCCTTATAAATGAATTCTTTTTTAAATGAATGTTTATTTTCCATAAATTAGGCGATTAAATTAATGTTTTCATACCGCTTTTTTCTTCATGTATACTCGTAGTAAGGTATGTAAAAGAAACTTGCTGAATTAAAATTTGGATGGTAAAATATGTTTCATTTTCTGCTTTGTATTACTTTATGTTAATTCTTTTTTTGGGGTCTTAAGTTTCTTTTCTGCAGACATTTCTATTTTTAATAATGATTCTCTATTTATATATACATGAATATATTATTATTTTATCTTCATTGGTATTAAAATATCTAATAAAATTAATAAAAACGTAATTATCTCCATGTATAAAAATGATTCATTCAAAAACAGGCTATTTAAGGTTTTTGTATGTGGATTGCAAATAATGGTTTGAAATTTATAGTCTTAGTCTCCTCAACTTATATAATCTTTTAGCATATTTTTTATTCTGATTATCAAATACTAAATGTTTCTCCTAAAATGTGATAATTTTAAGAGCCTCAGCATTGTTAGATTACCATTGAAATTTTATAATTTATGTTCAAAATTGTTTGCTTTTCTTTTATGTACAAAATAGAGACAAGCATTTCCTGTATATATATTTTTAAATAATAAGAACAATTATTTAATATTTTCTTTTTATTATAAAACTTCACCTATGTTTTTTTTGTGTGTGTTGCTAATAAATCGCAACAGTAATAATTTGAATACCATATTGAAGTCATAATTTTTAATAAAAGTACCAAACGGGTAAAAGCTACTCAAAAAATTTTAAGAAATTTGCCTACCCATAAAAAAACGTTTCTAACTAACATGAAAAGAAATTAAAAATTAATTTCAGTGAAATGAGAGACTTTAAAATTGTCATTAACTTCAAGTGTAATTATTTATTTATTTATAATATTTATGAGAGAGGTAGAGAGAGAGTGCAACACATACGCTTTTACGAATTATTAAAGTTCCAACTTATCTTTTACTCAGGGGTAATAGAGACAGACAGACAGACAGACAGAGAGAGAGAGAGAGAGAGAGAGATTCTCATTAATATTTTAGGTAAAAGTCTCAAAAACTATAATAATAATTTAAATGGCAGCAACGGGGATGTATTTATACTACGGCATCAATTCAGGTAGAGACTATCTTAATATATTACAATTACATGAAACTTAAACAGAGGTAAATATAGTTATAACTTTGTGTAAAAAAAACCCATGTATAGCAGTTATTTATTTAGTTTGATAAAATAAGTGATAACCTTAATATAATTTTGTGCTAAACTTATCATTAACAGAATATATTTCAAGTGCATATCACAACAAATTATTTTGTTTTTTGAAACAGTTTTAACCTGATTATGCAGTTAATGTACTCATGAGAGTGCTTAAAATTTCCCATTTTCAATTTAATGCATAATATCGCTTAATAAACTGGAAACTAAAGTTCTGTTTTCATAAATGTAGTTATCAAATAACTCTTATTTCATTTTATACTCTTTCTAAGTTTTTGACGAATTATTCGTTATTTTTACAGATTAATATTTAATAACATAAAGGAGAAATGATTAGAACATATTTTTTCATCGCATTGTTTTCGCCATTAAAAGAAACTCCAGCGATGAAAAAATTTCCATTTTCAATTTTCCAATGGATACATGATATCACTTTATACACTGGAAACAGACTATCTGTTTTCAAAAATAATGTTATCAAATAATCCTCATTTCATTTTATGTATTTTCTAAGTTTCTGGCAAATAATTCGCTATTTTTTCAGAATAATAATTAATAATATGTAGGAAAATATTATGTTCGTATATTTTCCCATCGCATGATTTTTATCATGAAAAGAAACAATGAAAATGTTTCCTACTTTAAAAATGCCATTTAACTTATCAAGTTAAAAAAAAAATTTATTTTTTTATCTTAGGAGGATACTTTAAAAATTCCCAACTACTCGTTTTACTCTTACAAAAATTCCCTTATGAAAACAAGGTCTTTATGACAATCTATGGTATAAGTAAACAATAAAATAAAATAAATATCAAGGTGTAGCTCTACTTCAATATAAAAACACAGCACAGCGTGAGCACGTTTTTGTTCTTGACCAAGATAGTTCGAAACGAGTCTTGACATCGTAGCGATACTCCCAGGTGTGGAATATTGTTTTGTAGCATTTCTACTTCTAATATGGATAGTTATTTGAAAGATCGCAAGGCCGTAAGTTTCCCTCCTTTGATACCTCATTGACCTCACAAAATCCAAAGGCAAAGCGAAGGAGAAAAAACTCCATATTTCTTCACTCATACTTTATTAAGGTGTTGAGAAATGCGTGAGAATTCATGACATGGTTACGCTTTATTTAAAAAGAAAGGAAAATATAGGTCAAGGCAACTAGATATTCCGATATTTTTTAAGTTTTTATAGCATTTGTCAAGCCATTTTTTAATACTTTCTCCTCAACCCTTCATTGGGATTTCTTTTTTTAAAAAAATTTAGAAATAAAACTTGTTTCTGTGAAAGAGCTACTTGAAGCAGAATAATAATAACAAAAACGAGGATAAATGAAGAGGAAATATTGAAATAAAAGCAAAATCTTACAAAATTAGAAAAATACGAGGGTGGTTAAAAAATACCCATATGAAGAATAGAAAATGGGAATGGGGTAACTCGATTGTAGTATCGTCCATTGATTGCTTTTCTATTTTCTGAGAAGTTCATGAGTATGACGCCCTTCAAATCCCAAAAATTCGTCTCTGTAACTGTTCCGGTCGATGAGACCGTTTTTGCCTTCTTTGGAGCAGATTCACCTGAAGAAACTCATTGTAATGATTATTGTTTGGTGTCTGGTGTATAACGATGAATTCAGGCCCAATTGATAATGACAAGTCGGAGAGGCAGCAATCAAATTTCGATTCTCAAAACTAACCTACGATTCAGTGTCAACAGATGGCGACACACAGTGGTACCTCAATTTCTCTTACAATGTCCTCTATCATCAAAAACAGATACTTTTTGAACTACTCTCGTATGTGATGGAATAATTGATTGATTTGGTTCGAGGTTTTTGTGTCATTCTTACCTAAATCTTACGTGCTTTCGACTATCAACGGTTGATCCTAAAGGAAAAACTCAAAGTTTTTTCGAGAAGTCATCTTATAGATCTTCTTATCACATTTGTAGAATTCGAGAAGTAAGTTGGGAAAATTTAAATTCCAAGTAACACGTTAATGACGCATTTATTGCACGCATTTGAAGTATATTTAGCTACTTAAGAAGCCGAAGAATCGAACCTCTAACTTTTTCTCCTTCAAAGTAAGATATTTCATCCCGATGAGGCCAAGGCTTTTCGTGCAAAGTCTCACTCCGATTTTTGTTAATGATAGTAATATAAAATTTTAGGGAATTTTTAGAATTGTAATAATGTCTGCAATATGAAAAAAAGCATTCTCAAACAAATAATTAGAGAAAAAAAATTATTTACTAGTACGTAACAAATTCATTAAGCGAATAGAAAGATTTAAATTAACACATAGAAAGCGTTTTATTCCTGATTTACTTAATTATGTACTAATACCATTAAAAGCATTCCAAAAGACATTATTCTTCACGTAAATAAAAAGTCAAAGTAACTGACTAGAAATATCGAAACCTAGTTTCAGCAGGTATACGAGTTCGAAGCTCTTTTTAACTCAAGACTATTATGAGCATTGATGACAGATCGTTTTGAGTTAAATAAATAAAAAATTCTTCAAGAGGACATTTTCTGTAGAAGGGACAAAAACATACACGACTCGTGCCAGGATGATTAATTGATTGCTTATAAAAGTCACACTTAGAAGTAACACGAGGGCAATTGGCGATGGACCTCGTAATTTTGTGCCTCAGTCAAACGACGAAGACATCATCTGAGTAGGCACCCTACTCTTCAAACTTCTACATCATTTCAACATGAGGATATTGAAAATGAGCATCAGCCCCGTTACTCGACGGGTCTTTAGGGGCATCAGGACTAGGAACAAGGCCGGCTATGAACTCGCGACTGTGACCACTCAGCTGGTACCAGTTACCCTCCTGATTTAAAGTGAATCATAGCTAAAATCGCAAGTAGCTTATTGTACAGTTCCTTTGACAAATGCCGATCTAACTAAAACTGTGAATCAAAATAACATTTTATTTCATAGTTCAACATATTTTCTCTTTTGAAACTAATATACCTCACAATCATTATAGCTTAAAATACAAAATAAATTTTGTCCTCATTAGTAAAATCGAATTCAATTAATTTGATTATTATTAGAAAAAATCAGCATCATTTAAATCAGAAATCATGAGATAATCCTTAAAGAGAGAAAACTTATAATTAATTTCCTAATAAGCATTCGTGCTATTTGTTTTCATCCAGACAAAAATATACTCGTGTTTCAGAAAAGAGAAATTCAACATTATATGACAATGAAAAGAATTTTAACATTTTAAATTCAAAGCATTTTCTGTCATTGAATTAATGCATATACCGAACAGAGATATTAAGGAATTCAATACTATCAAAAGACTTTATAAGATACCGAATCCTCCTCTACACACACACACATACAAATTCTAAAGATGATGTTCCAAATATTTTAACGCTTTGATCTGCGACAAAGAAAATGTGAATAGAGGTATATCTGCAAAATAAATAGAAGACTATTCACAGAATTTCAAATGAAATCTGTAGCTATAAGATTTGCTTATAAATTCTTTCAACGCAAAAAAATATCTTTTCTTTGGAAACGAGTAGGCCAGAAAAATATTTAATTAAGATATTCAATGTAGCATGAATTGGAGATGTTTTCCACGAAACCAAATCCCCTATTTCTCCAAATACGGAACAGATATTTAAATCACAGCTTTAGCTTTTCAGGAATAATAGAGGCTTCAAAAAGATATTGGTTTTTAAGTGAAAAAAAAGCAATGGAATTCAGGGATAAATTTTGGTACAAAAATAACATGTTTGTTAACTTTTTTTCCTAGATTATCGAAGGTTCCAGGAAATATTCGGGCTTCCATCAGTAAAAAATAGCAAAGGAATGCCACCAAAATTTACAAGTAAACAACTTTTTTTTTGAGGTATAAGCAATTTATTTTTAGCGTAAGATGTTTTTTTTTTAAAGAAAAAGAAAAACATCTCGCTGCGTTTAAGATATCATTAATAGCAAATCTTTTGGGTTCAGTTCATTCCGTTAGAGTAGAACTTGGGTATTTATTGATTTTAAACGAATTATTTAAATCTTTCTTCTAAATTGAATTTAAAAGTGTCGTTCTCGTTGCCATGTGACATTTGTTTCTTTTTCGCACAACACATTAAGACAGATTAACTGAAAACAGAGTACTTTTTGATTTTTATTGTTTCTACTACGTAGAATTTAAGAACATTATTTTTTACCATGAATTTATTTTTAGATTAAAGCATCTGGATATTGCCTCAGTTTTTCACATAAAAAACACTGTTTCAATTAAATTTACTTTTGTTTGGATTTTGCAAAGAATGCAAAAGCAATCAATCAGTGGCTGATTAACTTAAAACTTTGACGATATGTGAATAAGGAAGTAAAACATGGGATATGGTGTATCGAGTTTTTCATATATTTCCAATAAAAGATGGTATAGGTTTTACCCTAGTTTTACACTTTCTATTTGCTGATTTAATACTTATTTAATTTAAGTAATCTAAGCTTCTGGAAGAGCAGGAAATTGCATGGCATTTTACAAAATTAGTCTTAATAATTTTGCTTAACAATGGATTTTGGGGAAGGAATTTGTAAATTTGTTCCTCAGTCAAATTAATGAATATGATATCCGATCTGAGGTATTTCATTAGTCAACTTTCCATGGCAACCAATGGAAGAAGTTTCTATAAATGGACGACAGAAAAAAAATGAAAATCCTATTTACTGTCGTTGATTCTGATTCAATTCAATATAATTTTTTTTCTTTAAAATCTTAATTTTTCAAAAAACTTTTAACATAAATATTTATTTCAAGTAAATAAAAAAATTGTGTTAAAATATTTTTCTACGCTTTTTTTAAAAATGTTTCATATTGATTTAACGAATAAATAGAGAAAAACTTGCAATAAACTTGTCTTAAATGGACCGAAATCTGCGAATTTTTTAATATTAAAATGATTTCTAAGCATGCAATAAATTTTTCAGATAATTTTAACAGTTATGTCCTGAAAATAAGAAAATATTAATTTAAGATTTGAAAGAAATTTTTCAATAAATATTTTGCACAATAAGCTTTCGTTTCTTGGAGGGCAGTATTTTTAGTTTAAGATAATTAATAAAATACGATGACAGTGAAAACATTTAAAACATGATAGACAAACAGAATTTTCCTAACAGGTTTTTTTAATTACACATTTCCTGTTTAACAATATTATCTAATCCAAGAATTATAAATGCAACATTTTCTATTTATTTAATCAATAAAAATATAAAAAGGATATTTTTTATAATTAGTTTTAATGACATTTTCTGTTTCGTAATGTCTCGTCATGGGCCTTTTAGAGTAGAATGTATCACATTCCTTTCCTTCTTTCTTTTTTCTTTTAAAGTTTTGAAAGCATGATTCAACCAAACCCATCCTTCTGAAGTAGTGTCAAACATTTTCTGCCTACATGGTAAACAAATAAGAAAAATTTGACATGCCAATATTTTCTTCCTGTAGGAAAAACTTCAGGTTGTTATTCATTTTTTCAAAAACGAATCCAAGATTTCACGGTGACTTTGCGGATGGCTTGAAGTGGGAGTAACAGGCTGATCTTGAAAAGATGCTCGTTTCTTGCATGGCAATGACCATAAAAAGGAGTCACCTCATTTGAGATCCAACACTCGTAAATCTTTCCGGAAGACGCAAGAAGTGACCTCAAACTTACTCATTTTAAACCAGAGAAAGCTTGGAGTGGCTTATGCAGTTTTAAATTTACAACTCAAGAAGTGAATAACCTCTTAACTTTCGTCATCAAGTCACCATTGGAGTTGACTGATGACGATGAATGTCAAGAATCATTAATTGTAGTGAAATTGTTTTAATTCTTGAGAGCATTTTAAAGATGTTTTGCTTACACTACTTGAGTTATCGTTATTTCCTTGATAAAGATTCCAATGGAGTATTTATTATCGTATTCCAATTATTTTGAGTATGAAGCAGTCATAATACTGAACGAATAGCTTCTCATCACCACAAATGTAATGAAGAAATTGAAATATAATATTATATACACACCTGAACTAAATCTCAAATAGATTATTTTTGTTTCAGTTAAATATTATTAATCAACAATATTAGTTTTTTTTTATCCTGAATATTTTAAAAATAATATAATAAGTTTAATCAAAAAATATTTTTAACATAATCTTTAATAAAGATTTTATTAAAATTAGAGGAATTTTTCAATAAATTAAACCTCAAAAATACTTAAATCTTCTTTTAAGTTTGCATGAAAACATGAAAACTTTTCCCTGAAAGGTATATATCTATTCTAAATATATATATATATATATACACATAAAAGTACATCAATTCTAAGGTTTATTCAAATCTTAGAAAATACACAGTTTAGGTTCTGAGCCAAAGTACTGAGATATCTAAGAATACTCAGGTCTATCATCACTATCATATCTAGTGAAATAAATGCAAATATTACTGTTGGTTTTTTAAAAGTAACAAATTTCGATTCTTCTAGAAATAGTAGTGTAACATTTTTAAATGTTAACTTATTCAATGACCGAGTATAAAATGGAATAATTATGAATTCCATAACTAAATAATCATTATTAGGTCTTACTCTAAAATAATTCTAGAATCATTTTTTTAATATTTTTCAAATTTTTTATTCTAATCATGAAACAATATTAGGGGGTTATTACAAATAATCAGTTATTCTATTTATGAATAATCCGCAAAAAGAAGACAAAACAGAACGCATTTAAACAAATACCATTTATATTATTTTTATAGTTCAGATGATTATATAGTTACAAGGATTCAGTTTAGCATAATTTCCTCTTTTAAATCATTCAATATTTAAAATTCAATTATTATCAAGAAAAAGATGTTTTGGAGTTACTTAACGGATTTTATTATTTATCATATAACAATAATAGTAACAATAATAATTATTATTACTGAAACTCTATGTAATTTAAGCATTTAAATCAATGAGATTTGTTGAGAATAAGCTATAATTTATAGTAACTATTTCAAAAAGTGTATAACTATGCATAATTAGTTAAATTGCAGATTATATGTATGTTTGTATATATATATATATATATATATATATATATATTTGTGTGTGTGTGTGTGTGCGCGCACGCATCAACGAATATTCGAATATTCTCGTATATATAACTGTTAATGGAAAGTTTTACAAGTATATCAGACTAGAATATTAAAGGTCATTTACAAAATTTTCAAAATACGCCAAGTACGTTTCAATATTAACAAACCGTTATAGTTTAAAATAGTTTTATAGAGGAAAAAAAAAACACCTTTAAACTTGTGATCCTGTTTTCGAAACTTTAAGAAACGCCCTTTTGTTTACTCCAAAAAATGGTTTCACTGAGATTGATCTCTTAAAGGATGTGAAATTCGTCCAACTTGGAGCTTAATAAAAAAAAAAAAAAAAAAAAAAAAAGAGAGATTTCGTGTCATAGTAAAATAGTTGTTCTCAAAAATAGACTAAAGAGCTTATCGTAAGAAAGTAAAAGTATGCAATTTAAAATAAATCCATTTTAAATAGTATATTCTAAAAACAGTAATAATTCTGTTTGTTTCTATGAAAGATAAGACTTGCTAGCCTCAGCAAATTTATCTAACCTCAAAGCGTTTAGCACTGAAGGTAAGTGACAGTAATCTCACCGAAAAATACTACCGTATTTATTACTATCAAATTTGTTTACTTCTGCACCAATTTGGTTAAAAAATATAATTCACATTTAAATAAATAAAAGAATTAGAGCTTCTACTTCCTCGAAATTGGTCTCCAAAGATTCCCAGAAAAACATCTGAGAGTAAAGAATTCTCAATTTTTTTTAAAGAAACTAATTCTTTCAAACCACCATCACGAGTCGATCACTTAAGAAACATGCGAAAGGCCAAACACAGCCTGTATGGAGGCCACATTCTCAATGTTGGGCATCAATGTGTCGAGCTTAAAAAAACAACTTGCAGATCGGGAGAAGAGCAAATGAATGAGGAAACGGAATTGACTCGAATATCGGGTGTGGTGCATAATTGCGACCTGTCCTTGAAGCGGTCACTGTCACCATAGGATACGTCCGCAACTTCAGGGCATAAGAAAAAAGGAGACATTACCACACACAACAATCGATAATAGTAATTTGCATTTTCGTAGATGAAACTTGAATTCTAAAATGGCGGCTTCGGTGAGAATAAACAAAGAGAATTGTATGTTTTAAGATTTTAGGTCGTATTGTTCGAATGGGGTTAATTATTTTAATTCCATTTATTTTCCGATGAAAATCATTGAAATTGTTGCAGCTATACATTTAAAGTTGCCGAATGTTTTTGGTAATATGACACCGTTTTAAAAGTATTCAGAGGGAAAAAAAAACTTTTTTTGAACTGAAATAGCTAGGTAGGTCATAGATTTCAAATAATACGTATCAGTCTCAAGATATGAAAAAGGCTGCAAGATTCTACAACTTTTGTGGTTGATTAATTACTTTTTTAATTTCTTAAAATCGGCAAAAAATTCAGCTTTGAGCAAACATAAATATACCAAGTGATTAAAAACAATTACGTTAAGAGGAAAACAATTATCATTTAAATGTGAATTTAATACCTTTTTCATTTTAGTAAGTTATTCAAGCATTCCCTAAGCATTAGTTTTACTTTGAACTAGCATAAAATTCATAGTTTTTGCTTAACGTACCAACATTTTGAACTAATTTCAAAAGTGAATATTCAATATTCAAATACATTTTAATAAGTAATTCCTTCAGTTTTAAGTAATTAAAGATCTGCATAACTCTTAAAAATTAATATCTCAATAAAAAAGTGCATACATCTCTGAGGAGAATCTAAAATAATTTTAATAACTTTAACTCGCTAGGCGCAATCCCCTAACGAAATAATAATGACTTAAGCGTC
Organism: Nephila pilipes; assembly: GCA_019974015.1. Taxonomy (NCBI): domain Eukaryota; kingdom Metazoa; phylum Arthropoda; class Arachnida; order Araneae; family Nephilidae; genus Nephila; species Nephila pilipes. Next base: position 526,614 of record BMAW01040220.1, on the reverse strand, counting down.
TGATCAGTGACAAAGTAAAAAAAAAATATATAATAACAATAAGTTCTCGTGAAGCTCAACATTCAGGAAGTACTAGTTAACAAGTAATTGAGAAACAGAGACGAATGGTATTAAGGGTGTAAACTCATAGTCACGTTCCTGCAATAACGGGGGTACAATAAGGTTCTTGTCAACTTTAAATAGAACCTATATATGTACGATTCACTTTCCCTCTGTGTTCTAAAAAAGAAATGCAGGAGTTGAAGCAGGGCTACAAAAACGCCTGTGAGAATTTGTCTTTACATTTAAATTCTGTATTTCATCTTTACGTGAATCATTTTCAGAGAAAAAATAGAATTTCTTTGACAATATTATTAAATTGACTTTTTTTGCTAAATTTTTTTTCCTTAATGTATTAATTGTATTCAATCCAAAATTTATACAAACATTATATGGGCGTTTTAATTTAATTTGTTGAGCATAAAAATATTTAAAAATTAATAATTTCAGATTTTAGTGATAAAAAGTTTCTTAAAATATAAATGGAAAAGTAAGCAAATTGGGACTTTTCCACATTTAAAATCAATTGAAGTTTTATTTTATTTAATATATTTCCCAAAATGAACTTTATATTCTCAAATATTAGCTTAAGAAATTATTTGTATTGAAATGGAAGAATAAAGTCAGATATATGAGGCATTATAAATTGATATTAATTAAATATATATTTCAATTCACCCCGTCACTTTTACTCTCTGAGTACCGCATCATATATTCTAAAAGAAAATTAATTCTGCGTACTCTACAAGTATGCCACAAAACTTTAATCATTAAATCAGTTAAAAGTTTTCTTTCGACTAATTTTTGGTATTGAACAAGTTATACTCGTATAAAACGTTTTAATTTCTTATTTATTTTTAAAACTACTTTTTGTATTCAATATAAATAAATTTTTAACACATTTTGTGAAGTATTATCCTTTTACAAATGCGCTTTTCATAAATTGGTGAAAGAATTGACAAATAAGTTACAAAGTTTTAAGTAATATTTTTGATTTCAAATATAACTTAAAAGTTTTCAAGGTTTGTAATTTTTTACGTAAGCAGTTCCTTAAGAAAATATTATAAGTACAAACTTTGCTTGTTGTTTTCTGAAGCTACAAGAGGGCTAGTCTTCCGTTAAGGTCCATCTGCCAAAATTCCAGGATTATTGTTATCATATTCACACATTTAGTAGACTTAGATATCAACGTACATATTTTCAATTATTTATACAGTTGTATCAATTTTTTACATTTTGTTAACAATAATTTACTTCTACAGTCAAATTTTATTTTAATATCTTCACAATATTTTAAGAGATTAATCGTATAAGTTGGCCGATACAGTAGTCGGTAAACAGTTTATATCTTTATGTTCATCTAGAATCTTTTGATTTGTGTTACGTTCTTCTAAATAATAAGTATTTTATGTTATATAAACCATTTGCTCCAATAAGTTTTAAAAGTGTTTTTGTAGAATAAATTTCTTGCGTATTTTGCATAAACCTCTGAATTTAAATTATTTCACACTAAATTGAATTTTATTCACTATTTAATTTCACTGTTAGTCCACAAATGTAACTTTATATCTCCCCTTGTTCGCTCAATGTCAGTTCTGAAATTTGTTGCAAGCCTATTAATCATTTTTTGTATTATTTTCTTCCACATATGTCCTACAGCTGTAAATGCCATTTGTTCAGATCATTCCGGACCTCTGTAAATTTTAAACATTTTTTTTTAGTGCGTTAGAATAGCATTTTAGCTTTAATGGTTAAAACTGAAGTATGCTGAAAAAACAGTTGTTAAAACTGCTCCAGGCTTTGAATGTTTGTTTTTATAACTATTGTTTGAAGTGTAAAGGAAATTCAATTTAAAATATAACTCACATTTAGTGTATTGTATTAAAATACATCGCACATTAATTTATTGAAGTCTAAATTTAATTTTCTAAAATATTTAATGAAACTATATGAGATTTAAAAGCTTTAAATAAGATTTAGATCTCACAATGTTACTTTTAAAAGAATGTAGGCTTCTGTATATATATTATTGCGTATATCTTATTTAGTTACATCGTGAAAACTTACTTTTATTGCTAGAAAAAGTATACTCTAATGTTTTATATACTACTAATAATGTAACTCAAGTTTATAATTAATCTCTCATTAAATTTAGATCTATTCTAACAAATACTTCTTAGCAAACAAAGTAAAAATTTGAAATACAAAAATGTTTACTTAGCAGCAAAAATAGTAAAAATTAATGTAGTAAAAACCTTTTCAACCAATCATAAAAAGTTCTACTTTAAAGTGGTACAAATTAAAAAAACAGTGTTCGCATTTTCGACTCTCGCAAAGCATAAAATATATTTGGTACATTTAACGTAACATTCACTTTCAAGAAAATGCTGATTTGAAAAAAGATGGAAAAGAAAACTATGGAAAGACAAAGCTATCCCTTACATGTTAGTATTTATTAATAGTACTCCATTTTAATCTCATAGAAAAATATATAAGTATTGATTTTCCTCCAATGTCTCTTAATGATTGTTCGTTAAAGTTGAAAAACCCAATTGTCTGATATCGTATTCGATGAAATTCTAAATTATTACAGATGAAATATATATATTGCATTAGTTTTCTGTAATTCTGTTACTATGCTTCATAAACTAGCAGCATACGCATGAGTCAACTTATTGCAATCATCTTTTTTTTTCAACGATATGATCTAAAAGCTTCTCTTTTTATTATGCGGAATATAAATAGCTTTAATGTTTGCCGTCTGACTTCGCTTAAATCCACACAGTGGACGATTAATTTACGAGTTTGATAAAATGCTTAAACTGCGTAATTCAATCAGCATCCTTTTTCAAATAATTGATCGCAAGGTCACTTATATTTTAAGATAAGTTTTAATCCGCACGATTCCTTAACCCATCTGTGTTACGATCCACGATGAAACTATGTGGGTAGAACAGTTGGGATTTGACAGTTTAGAATACGCTATATTCAATAATTTTTCATTAAAGTAAATATTACCTCAAACAGTAAACATTTTCATTCCAATGTTTCGAATCAAATGAAATTTCATAACACACATATCAATTTCATTTTTTTCATATTTAAATTCAAAGCTGCGTTCACAAATTAAATATATACTCATTCTTATAGATATAAATTCAATGACTTCCAGAAAAAAAAGCTGGCGAAAGATTGACTTTTGTTATCAGTCTTTCTTTTAAGTTCTATTTCAAACGGGAGGCTGATATGTAACTCAGGAACAGTCGTTGTTTATAGTTGGTTACAATGGAATTTACTCGGAACTCTAAATAGTACGAAAAAAATATGTGTAATCCAAGAGGAAAATTTTATCAATCATATAATTACTCATTCGAATCGTACATTATGATTAACCATAGATTTGGTGATCTTAGCTGCTTATATGAAATGCCTCAAAATTAATTCTTGGGGTGTTCAAAATAAAAGCAAGACATAAAGGTGTTCACAGAGATTATATATATATTGATCGATATGGAAATAAAAGCTCTAGTCTTTGTCTAAAATATCAGAATGGATATATATAACTGCAAAATTATATATAAAAAATTTTGAAGTTAAATATATCCATTTTGATGTTTTTTTAAAATAATGACAAAATTCTAATTTTTATTTCAATATTGTCAGAAGAATAATATAGTAATGATTTTAACAATTTTTGAAAAAGCTAAACGATATCACTATCCAACATCTTTTATTTTTTATTAAATTATTTTCATCAAAAATATATCCCTCAATTTTGCTTTCGTCATTACCTGTCGTAAATAGGAATTCCAAGTCCAAAGTTAACTAAACAAGTAAATTACAACGAAATGTAAGTTTTTCGATAATTTTTCAATTTACTTTGATACACCTTTGTGGTTACATTACTAAATTAAATAAAAAAAAATGCTTAAAATAATTTTTGAAGTGTATTTAGATTTTTTCTCATTGGTATACACGTATGGTGCAAAAACTGCTTCGCTGTTCCAATTCGATTCAAATTCTGGTCTTTGGCTCATATTCGTATCCATTTAAAAAAATTTGAATAGCTTGATTTTAAAATATTATTACAACGTCAATCATATTATTTCTTCATTACTTCTTGCTAAATAACCCTACTATTCGTGTCCTAATACAATTGTTAAATTTGAACCCTTTTGCCTCATGGGATTTGCAAGTTTTAAATTTTATATATTGTTTTAAATTTATGATGCTCTTTCGTATTCCATCTATGGGTGATTAAAAATATTAAAGAGAAACATTTTTAAATTAGTCTTCAAGTACAACATTATGGTTTGGGAACCACCATAAAACTTTTTTTTTTCCAATCTTAGAACAGAGCACAACTTTTAAAAATTTTCCATTCCGAAAGCGAGGTGTTTCTAAAATTATAAGGCATTAAAAATCACTGATGCGTGAAATACGAATTTCAATGTGTAGGAGTGTATTTTATCAAATAATAGGAGAATTCAGCTACATTAATGAGAAACCTTGATTCATGCCGAAAATTAAATTCATTTGTAACAAATAAAAATGTTAGTAAATGTACATTTTCTCTATTTTTTTTTAAATAAAATTATTTTCCATTTTTAAGAAATAAGAAGCAACAAAATCCAAATAGTAAATGTTACATATAAAGTAGGTGAAAAAAAGTATTAAATATGCAAGAAATACAATCCATCTATTTTGAATAAAATATCATTAACTTTCTTTTGAGCTATTTCCGTAAGCTATGTTTACTAAATAAAATTGCACATTTTTCCTTGAAAAAAAGGTAACATGAAATTATAATGATTTCTAGAAAATATTCTAAAATTGATATCATTTTGATAAACGCACAACTTTTTTTTCTTGGGAAATTTTTCTCTAATTAAATTGAATTTCCTAGAATATTTTTGTTAGAGGGAGAGAGAGACTTGAATAAGGGGAATCCAAATTCTCCCCTCCTAGTTTCAGTTATGTTATGTTTGTAACATCAAATTTATTTTTATAATGAGAGAGAAATGGGTGTTTCTTGATCTAAAACTTTTGACGATAGTTATTTTTTTTATAATCTAATGCCAACAATAATGAGTTTCTTAAAAGTTCAGAGATAGCAATATGGGAAAGGGCGATGCTCTTTTTCTACAATGAAAGATTTTTCAAATCAAAGACTTAAATCTGTGAATCTTTAACATTCATATAAAAATTATTTATGCTTAAAAATTTAGCTATCAAAATACATGTTCATAATAATGTTTTATCCTGTTTGTTTTACAATTATTGACTTTTTATTGCACTTATGAAATGTGGCTATAAAATAACGAGATTGATACTGATACACAAGAAGTACGAATGCTCCAAACGCCAACGAACGACAACTGTTTAGCGTTAAGTCTTCTCTTTCGAATGCAGTGCCTCTCGTTTCTGTAAGCAAATCCGTATACCTGTAGTCTTCGTTCACATTTTACTTTTTTTTTTTTTGTCCCCCCCCCCCCCCGAAAAAAAAATAATAAGTGAGCTACGAATTATTGTGAAATTTCACATGAAACTTGGAAAAACCGCAACTGAAACTAACAACTTATTGAAAGAAGTGTATGGAAATTAATGTTTATCGCGTTCACGTATTTCTGAGTGGTTGAAACGTGTTCAAGATGCCCAAGAAGACGTTGAAGATGATTAACGCCCGGGTCGCCCTCCCACGTCAAAAACAGATGACAATATCGAAAAAATCGGTAATCTGGTTCGATCTGACCGTCAGTGAAGTATTTGTGCGTTTGTTGAAACTTCGGATATTGACAAAGAATCCGTACGGCAAATTTTCCTTCCAAGGCAATGTGGAATGTCATTCCACATTGTCTGTCAAGAGATTTCTTACCAAGTACAGCATTCCAGTGTGTTAGACCATCTACCTTATTCGACGGATCTTGAGCCATGCTACTTCTATCTGTTTCCTAAAGTGAAATCTGCATTAAAAGCAATACGATTTGAAGCCGTTGAAGTTGGAAAGAGAAAGCGGCACGTGTCCTGAAGGAACTGACAGAAGAAAACTTCCAGTACTGTTTCGAACAATAGAAGATTCGCTTGGAGCATTGTAGGTATAGAGGAGAGGTGTATTTTAAAAGTGATAATAAGTAAATATGTGCGACATAAAAAAAAGTTTTACATTATCAGACTTGTTATTAAATAGTCATGTCTAGTATTTTTATTCTTGTCATAGAAATTTTAAAAAGTTTAAAAACTCTCTGTTTAATTAAATAGTTAATCATGAATTTCTTAAAATAGCTGTTCTTGAAATAAATACGTTTCAGATTTTGCTAGGAAAATGAAGAATGTAATAAAATATTTCTACGGAAAATGTATCGTTCATTATTATCTGAACGTATATTACTCATTGTTGATATTTTACGAAGATAAAATGTGTGGTCATTTTTTAAATACATTTTTATAATAATTAGAGAAAACCATTCAAAAATCATATGGAAGAAATAGACAATAAATTTGAAATATTTTTTTCTGTTTGATAAAATGTTCCAAGGTTGGTCACAATTCTTAAAAATTCTGCTAATACACCCTTTAGAATCAATAAAATAAGATGGGCCCTCATCTTATAAGAAAATTCTTCAAGTTGTGGTCTTAAAACGTTTGAGAACGAATAATATAGAATACAAGTTCAATCTGTGTTGTGCTCACGGAAATTTTCATTTCAAATAGATCTAAAGCTGCATCAAATACTTTATACTGCTTTTGTTTTATTAATAAATTTAACCAATTTTTCTTAGAGGCGCCTTTTTCTAACAGCTAAATAAAATTTTAGACAGAAGATTTTTTTAATCATAGCTTATAATCAGTTAAAAATTTGAATAATTTATTGAATAAAACAAAATAAAAACATTTTCGTTTTGATAAAATAAATTTATCATGAAACATAAGAGAACTATTACATAAAAATAATGTCTTAGCGCATGAGCTCTCTTCTCTCTGTTGCTTAATTTTAATTTAATTTTGAAAGCCTTTTCCAAAAGAAGAATTCTATCGTCTGCTGTTTAAAGATGCCAACATGACGATAACTCACAAGGATGTTCTGATCGCTGGAATTTTTAACATATATGCTAATTTTATGAGATATAATTATTACAATCATCACGTACAGGGAGGGTTTACTCACGCGTATTAATTGTTACAGAATAGTAAATAATCTAAGAACAGTGAAGTTTGTTTTTAGCACCTTATATTTGATATAAAAACATTCTCCTTCGATCTCAAGTACTGAATTTTTCAAAAACTTTTAACGTAGAAAAACAGTACCTGTGATGCAGCCTATTGAATAAACTTGTCATAGTCAAGAGCATGTTTTTTATACTGTGTTAAGATAACTATGTATTACAAGAAACATCTAAATTTTTAACGTTCCACAGTCCTGGAACGAAGATTGCCTACTAGGACCACCCAGGTACTACTGAAAAAAAACATTCTTTCATCCTGCTTGGCAATCGGTATCATCATTCCACGTCGACTTTCTTTAATATATTATAAGTGTTTGTTTGTAAAAATAAGATGCTATTTTTTCCTTCCTTCAGGTACAACGTATGTTCATAATCGAACATTGTTTTCCCTCTTCAGGTTGTACTGTTATTGTCAGTGGGGTGCATGAGGATTCTTTTATGTTTGAGCTTCAAATAGAAGAAACATGTAACAAGTGAAATGAAAAACAGAATGAATTATGACGCAAAAATTGAAGAAAATTCTTAAAATAACATAAAACACTTTATAAAAAAAAGAACTTAAAATTTTCACTTGATTTGTTTATTTGCGCCGATTCTCGAAACATATTTTCATTATATTTGATTTTTTGAATTGATGTAATTTCAATATGCATGGAATTTAGTATATTGTAGAAATATAATTTAGTATATTATATTAATAATATTATATCAAAATTTTTTTAGCATCTATTTATTCATAGAGATCATTCTATGATTGATGATTGTACGTTTATCTACGTTCAAAATAAATATATCATGCAATTCAGGAATTGTCAACATCTGTTGAAAAACTACTTTATAAACAAAGATTTATACATATTTAACTACTTTATTCATACATTTAAAGAGAAATTCCAACAAATCTGTTAATATCAGCATACTGAGTTTGTACGTCAATGTTTTCTTGCAATAAATTTGGGGCAATAAATTTAACTTTCTTGCAATAAATTTAAATAACTATTTAAATATATCCAGGCTCCTGTTTTCGTATGTATTTTCATAGTTTTCTTTTCATATCAATGTATTGATCGTCATTCATTATAATACCATAACTTTATAATATGTAAAGAATATATTAGTTTAAGGATCTCGTCAATATCTGTGAAGTCAAGTTACTTTGATTAGGGGAAATATTTGTAAGAAATTTTGATATTAAAATATTTAAAAATTCTTTTTCTTCTCAAAAGGTTTAGCTAAATAAAATCCTAGTTAAATTTAGAAGGTTTTAATACAATTGTTAATGTATTTGAATATAATGTTAGTTAAAATCAAAAATTCTGAAATTTCCATTATGTTATAAATTTCTATCATTTTGTTTAATAATATTAATAATAATTTATTAAAAATTTCTCTCTTTAAATTTTTTTAAATAGAAATTTCATGCATGTTTTGTTTCTTTTCCATATTGGTCATAATATTTCCTATTTAATTCAGAGTTACTCAAAAATTTTAATTCATAGCAAATTCATGCCAAATAGAGAATTTTATCGTAATGTGGTATTTGGTTCATATAAAAATTAACATTACATATAATTAATTTAATTAATTAAGAAATCCCTTTAATTACTGTTTGTTACTTTTATTTAATGCCCTTTAATACCAAGTTCCAATTAAATTCGAGGGGGGATGAAAGAAATATCTCTTAATTGTAGAAATTTCTTATCAGGCAGGCTTATGTTGTCCATTAAATTTGTAACTTTTTTAAACGTCATTAAGAAGTACAGGATGTATGTGCGAATTATATGAAATTTAGTTTGTAGGGATTTCACTTCGTATATGTAGATTTTTGTGCACGGGACAACAGACCGTGGTAGCCGGGTGGTCATGGTTGCGAGTTTGCGGCTGGCTTTGTTTTCCCTTCGGGTCGAGGGTTGGAGCCCTGATTACACTAAGAACCCGCCGTGTAGCGGGGCCGTTGCACGCTAAGTTTGTCAAGGCTTCAATTTTCGGTTTGGGAAGGGGAGTAGGTTAGGAGAATAGGATGCCAGCTCAGGTATCGGCTTCGTCATTTTACGGTGTTTCAAAATAACGAGGTCCATTGCCAATAGCCCTCGTGGTGCTTCTCAGGGCGATGTTAATCAACAATCAATCAATCGTGAGCGACATAACTTAGTGAAACTGAAATTTCGAGTCATTTGATTAATTGATCGGTCGTTTATTAAAGTCGAATTTAGAAGCAACACGTGTCTGTCCGGAAAAATATGTTTAGGATGTTGTTAAAGGCAATCTTGTCTGTTATACTAACTGCTGGAGTCATTATTTTAGTTTAATGTACACTATATGATAACAATAATTATTTTATCCCATGTTTTAAATAAACTATTTATGTTGAAAAGCTACTAAACAGTGTGAAGTGAAATGCATTTCTTCAAAGGCAATGAAAAATAATAACAATTATTTTTTATTTAGATGTTGGTATGATGTTAAAATACATACATTTTTTTTTAAAATTCAAGAACTCTCTGTATTTTAATAAAATTTATTTAAATCATTTATTCGAATTTTTTAAAGGTTTTTTTTAATTCACAAAAAGAAATACGAATTCATCTTTAGCAAATGACTCTGAATCAGTCGAAAAGCGTGCCTGTATAAAATATTAATCGCTAACGCCCTAGTAAAATAGACTGTTGACAGTAATTGCAAGCAAAAATATTTTATTACTCGAACTGTCACCCAGGCGCCAAACAACAATACCCATATTTAGCCATAAATATAGAAATCTGCTTTTTTTCTGGTTATAGCACACAACAGACTTTATGGACTAAACGTGAAAAAACTAGTTTTTAATCAGCTTCTTAAAAAATAATGTGTCACAAGTCACGCTTCTTCGAATCTTCAAACTTGGGTTGAATATCAATACACGGAGTGTGACCCCCGCAAGCTTTTTTCTATGCTTGAAGCAACATAAATTCAATTTTCTTTTGGTTATATCCCGAAAGGGTAAGCCGATCGTAATAATGAGAGGTTGCTGTTCGATAACTGCTGGGCTAAAATTTGTCTTCATCTTTTTGCGTTGGTAGTTTGCTTTTTGTTTCGTCTGTCTAGAATTTTAACTTGGAGGAAAATGAAACTGGCATGTTATGCTTTCAACGCTAAGAAACATTTGTTGACATTTTCGAAATGGACTGATTGTGTTATTTTCATATTAAAAGGTAGTTATACGAAGTATTGGCTATTTATGACTAGTTTATTCGTTTTGATAAGCTAGGACTTTTGGGAATAAAATAAAACTATCTTTATCATAAAGCTAATTCTAAATATTTTTGCAAAGCATGTTTTAAAAATACGAAACACTTCACACGGAGCAATTTTGTAAAATTATTTCAAAAACCTTCTTGACATTATATAAAGGTCTAAGTAAATCTACATAATTCAGATAGGAACTTATTAAGGTGAAGTGTTATTTCCATCTCGAACGAAGAAACTAGAAAATTATTGACCATGTCTAGATGAAATAACAATAAACATTGAATAATAAATTTACAATTAATTATAAAACTTTTACATAAATCTGTTTTTTATGACACCTATATAATAATAATAAAAGAAAACAGAGAGAGACGGAAAGTAAGTTTCTAGACATTTAGTGATAGGTCTCCACAATCTTCAATCTCAATTTAGTTTTCTTTTACGTTGATGTTGATCTAGTGCTACAATCTAAGGGCAATTTCGAAAGATATACCCTTCGTAATATTCAAAAATGTTTTCCGCGGTGATTTTCAAGGGCTTTGTTTCGAATTGAGGAATAAAATTTAGAATATTCAAACTCAAGCAGTACAAAGATGGCGAAAAAACTATTGAAGTACTTGCGCTATTATTTTAAATAGCGCCTAGTATTAAAAAGAAAGATTCGAACTCTGAACATATTTTAAGGGAAAAAATATCCCAATATTCATAAAAAGTAATACACATTAATCATAATGAGTCCATAAAATTATAAACTTTAAATAAATCCATTCATTTTAAATGATTAAAGATAACTATCCATTTGGCATTAAAATACGGTAGACAAAATATGAAACAAATTCCAAACAAAAAATAATGGATTGATTCCAGCAGAAATACACTAAGTAATAAAATGTACAAAATTTTATGCGATATGAATGTCAAATTATGATAATTATATAGGTACTTGTTTTTATTGGTAGAAAGACTGCTCCGAGCCTGGGTTCCTTAACCTTTTATACTTCAAACAAAGACAGTTTTAAGAAACTCTGAAGATATATTTCGTAAAGATATTTCATTGGTAATGAGGATTATTAATGTATACTATATTACTATATTCCTGATCCTTCACAAGGAAGTAATTGGACTTGCAAAATCTCAATGCTGCACATTGCCAAAACTGTGTGCTTCTATAATATGAGGTGTATTTGTTTTAGAATGTCTGACAGGATAAGAAACTCTGAAGATAATAGTGGCTAGAAGACTGAGAATTCGGTACTTGAGCTGTCAAAAGCAATATTCTAAATAATAGGAGGTGCTACAAATTAAATCTATAAAGTCTTATAAGTCCTTACTTGGCTTATAGGGAAAACTTGGAGCGTGAATTTTCAGTTCTAGTTTAGTTTTTATTATTTGTCTGCGTTTCGAGATTTTGAAATCTATGCCAAATAATTCATGGTGAAACTTTCTATATTTAGACGATAATCAAACTAAACTCAATTTAGTCAAAATATATCATCCATCAGGGGCATTCCAAGTTTCAGTTATCCAGAAGTATATTAGTTCATGTTAAATTTGATATCTCAAATTGTCTTATATTTCATACTGAATTACCTATTAAAGTCTATTGTCTTGAATTAAGCAGCTTCTTTAACTTATTTTAATAATAAATATTTATAAAAATATTATATATATAATATTTAATAATAAGTACTTTTAATAATAAAAATAAGATAGGTTAATTTTTTTTATTCTCTCATACATCGTCTTTACTCTGGGGAGACAAAAACTCCAAATAGCTAGAATATCTATAAGAATATTTCTTCTTGTGAAACATTAGTAGGGGAAATATTAGGATTTATTTCTCCGAATTTCTTTACATTGTCTCAGAAACAATACTGTAAGTGGAATGTTAGCTTATTATTTTTGTAATGATTTAGAATTTAATTTGCCATCTTTCATATTTCATTAACCGAGATAATTTCCCAATGGGATTTATAAGTACCGGTGATTCTGTGGATGATTCTGTAGATATATATATATATATATATATATATTGTGGACTCAATAAGGAAAAAAACATTTTATGCAGGGGAAGAAAAATGCTTAATATTTAAATTTTGGGCACCTTTTTTAAAAAAAGTTAATTGCCTTTATACTAAATTTACTGAAAAAACTGTTTAAAAATGATTGTTAAGATCAATAAGAAATTGTTAGCTTTTACATAAAAAAACAGAGATTTCTTCGAAAAATCAGCTATCATAAAATGACTTTATATTTAATAGATATAGATTTCTTTAAGTTTTTGTGTGAAGGAAGCAAGTGAGGGAAAAGGGAAAAAAATTATGAAATAATGTAACTAAAATAAAACACATGGTTTGCAAGTAAATTACACATAATGAAAATTGTAAAACCTTATATTACCTAGCTTATTCAAAGTCTTTTAAATATATATCGATTTAAAAACATTAAATCGATAATTTTTCCAATTTAAATATTACTGGAATCCTTTGAGATAGGCAGAGTTTATGTTAATTAGGTATAATTGTTTAGTTCCAAAAAACAAGAATTCCTTTACCTCTTTCTATTAATTAACAATGAATAAGATTTATATTAAATCTCATTTAACGATATTTCGATATTAATTATTTTTTTTTAAAATAGGGGGAAAGTATTTAGTAAATAATATTTTTTTAAATAGATTATATGCGTCTTTATTGAGCAAAGATAATTTGGACTTTTCTTTCCTGAATCACTTCAATTTTTGAAGTAATAATATTTCGTTTTAATTACAATATATTTTACGATTAGACAAATGTGTGTAAAATTTTTTAAAATATTGTTGACCTCTGACAACAAAACTAAAATGCTTTCGCTCAGCAAATTAAATACATGAATTAAGATACATAAAGCATTTCAACATAAACGAAGTTTTCAAAAATTTACAGTAAGCTATATGTTTAATTTGAATTTAATCAAAGTATTATAATAATATATGACATATATCAAAGGGAAAAAAACATACTTTAATATGTTTTTTCAAATATAAAAACTAAAAACCGATATTTTAATATATTCGAATTTAATAAAATTTTTTATTTTAATATATAACATATGTCAAAGATAAACATATATTTCAATTCGGTTTTCAATTTCATGTAATTTTATCAAACCCCCATAAAATTAGTTGAATCATATGAAATTTTATAAAAAAAAAATTAACAGCTAATTTTATGTCAAAAAACGAAGTATCTCTGTGTATAAGTTACGAGAGTGGTTGAAAATGTACCTGTTTCTGACTACAGATATCGTTGCAAAGGCAATTTGGTTTTACCATTGTGTGATGTCTTCTGTTAAACGGCGGAAAAACAAATTTGACATTAATTCTGAAATTAATTTTGGTTTGGTAGCCATTTACTACCCAATCCAAATTTGATCCGCATTGAGTTATCGTCTCTTATTTGCTTTCATTTCTCACCATCAATGAGATCTGGATTCATCAATGTATACCGAAAAACAAGTAACAATTAAAACAATGGGTTGAATCCAGTGAATCTTCTCCACTGAAGGCGAAAACGGTCTCATCGGGCAAAAATTTTATGGCGATGATTTTTTTGGATGCGAAGGGAATTAAACTCATAGACTTCTCAGGAAAAGGAAAAAATAATCAATGGACAAAACTGCAGTGAGTTACTCCATTCCCAATTCGCATTCATAATACGGGTCTTAGAAAAATTAATTGATTTAATGACTAATTAATGATTAATAACTAGTGATTAATTAATTAAATAAATGACCATTAGTCTCAAAAAAAGACCAACAAATAATTACATGATAAATAAAAGAATACGTTAAGTTGCCCCAAAATATCTTTTTTTGATAATATTTAAATTTTGGACATTGGAGGATTTAAGAGAGGAAATAAAACTAAGTTATTCCTTTTAACTGAATAATCCTCTTAACTATAAGAAATCATATAAATGGTATTTACTTAAATTCCTTCCGTTTTCTCTTCTTTTTGCGGATCTGTCATAAATAGAATAACTGATTATATGTAATAAGCGCCTAATATTATTTCAAGAATAGAATAAAAAATTTGAAAAATATTAAAAATGGATTCTAGAATTATTCTAGAGTATGACTTAATAATGCTTATTTAGGTATGGAATTCATGATTATTCAATTTTATCCTCGATCTTTAAATAAGTTAACATTTAAAAATGCCACACTACTACTTCTAGAAGGATCGAGATTTGTTAATTTAAAAAAAAAAAAACTGTAATATTTGCATTCATTTCACTAGATATGATAGTAATGATAGACCTGAGTATTCCTCAGATATTTCAATATTTTCACTCAAAACGTCAACTGTGTGTTTTCTAAGATTTGAACACACCTTAGAATTAGGATAGATGCATACTTTATATATTTTTATTTTCAGAATAGGTACATACCTTTCAGGAAAATTTTCACGTTTTCTTACAAATTTAAAAGAAAATTTAAGTATTTTTAATATTTTATTTTCTTGTAAAAAGACCTCTTATTTCAGTAAATGCTTTATAAAAGATTTTGTAGAATTTTTTTTTGTTTAAACTTATTATACTTTTATTAAATTATATATTATTCAGGATTAAAACACAAATCTTATTGATTTTTAATATTAAGCTGAAGTACAAAGAAATAATTTCTTTTGGGATTTAATTCTGGCGAATGTTGTATAATATTTCTGTTTCTATTAATCTTTCTTCCTCATTGAAGGAATCCAAAATTCAAGTCACTATGATTAGGATTAACGTCACTTTAAGAATATACAATATATACAATACTTTCAATACACAGTATACAATAATACTTGCAATATACAATATACAATAATACTTGCAATATACAATATACAATAATACTTGTAATTTACAATATACAATAATACTTGCAATATACAATTATACTTTAAGAATATACAATACTTGCAATTTAGAATCATGGTCAGGTAACTAGAATGACACCTTAATCGATACCTAATATCATACAATGTGAAGATTTTCCAACCTAGTCACTTTAATTTGAAACATCTATCAATAACACTGTAGACTTCGAAGTAATCGAAGTCTCAAACTGATGATTCCTTACCTGTTTATTATTGCTATGCCAATTGCATTACCGCAGATTTACTTACGATTACGGAAGGTTAAAAATTTGTATATTAATTCTTATTTTATTGACTTTACGCTATATTCTTATTTTTCCACCTGTTTAAAATTTAATTTTGTACGTAAGTGTTTGCTTATAAGTAGTTTAAATTAATTTTACATTGTGTCGAGTACATATTTCTAATTACGTTTATATATAAATAGAAAGTAAAATCTTTTCACCTCATTGTCTCCAATTCAATGAGGCCGCCTACCCGGAAGTGCCATTTGTTGATTACATCTTAATAATCATCTTCACATATAAATGAAACATAAATCTTATCTCAAAATAGCATATATTACTCTAATTTTAGTGGGCCGCGGTAACCTAGTGGTCATGGTTTTGGATTCGCGGGCGGTGGTTTTCGTTCAGTCGCGGGTTCGATCCTTGGCTGCTAAAGACCCGTCGTGTAGTAGGACTGATGCCCGTTGAACCTATTGAGACTCAGAGTCTTTCCATGGTGTGATGTGGAAGTTTGGAAAGGGAGTTGCCAGCTCATGTGTCGTCCTCGTCACTTGACTGAGTTCAAAATTTCGAGGTCCTTCGCTGATAGCATTTAGTTATGTTGCTTCATAAGTGTGATGTTAAGAAACGATCAATCCGTATGAGAGTAAAAATGAAACAGATAAATGTAGGTCAGAGTGCAACTATACCTAAAAAGTTTTAAAAATCGTATCAATATTGTAATGTTATATGTTAAAATGTTTTTAATTGTTTTAATAGCTATGATAAACATTGTAGTGGAGTGATCCTCGTAGTTAGCTCATGGCCATCGCTGTTTCCATCAAGTCGTAGGTTCGAGCTCTAATACTACAAAAGGTTCACCGTATAGCGGGTCTAATGCAAGTTAAATCTGCCTGGGCTTAAGACCCTCACGTTGAGATGATGGTGAAGTTTGAAGATTGTAGTAGAAGAAGTTGGAGAAGTAGGTGTCGTCCTCGTCTCTTCCTCGAGATTCAGAATTGTGAGATATGTTCACCAGTAGCTCTCGAGTTGAAACCCATTGGCGAGTGTGGAAGTTAGGAGAGGGAATGTAAGCTCACAGGTGTCGTCCTCGTCACTTGACCAAGGCTCCAAATGTCGAGGTCAGTCGCCAATAACCCTCGTCTTGCTTCTAGTGCGACGTTAATAAAAACTAAACTAAACTACTCTAATTGAAGAGTCGTCATTTATTGATTTGTGTGATTTTAATACTGAGCCATAGGCACACATCACTGGTAATGTTGACAAAAAATCGACTAGTGAATTACTCACCAAAAGGAATAATATCGGGCAGATGAATTCAATGCGTAGGGCTCTAGAGAAAACTGTGAATCAATTTTTTATACTATTAATATTAAATTTTCTGTTTTTTACTTGTGTATTTATTAGTAATTTTACAGTAACTGAAGAATTTATTCGTTGTTGACAATATTTGATGTTTAAATAAATTTCATTATAATTATATTTACCCCTTATTGACTAAAATATTTAATTTTTGATTTTTAGAGGTATGATACACTGACTTACTAATTTTTCATTCATTTTTATCATTTTCCATATTCTTTTTTTTTTTTTTTTTTTTTAATCTTTTGCTATTTCGAATATTTGTCAATAAATACTTTGAGTATGTCATTGAATTTTTTGACCAATTTGTAAACACACGCATACGTAATATTGATTTTAAAATATTTCTTCACTTAACTTTTTTTACGTAAAATTCCCTACACTTCTATTTTATTTTTTATTAAGAAATGCTGTAAAACGAACCTGGTTTAGGATTTAAAAAAATCAAGGAAAATGAAACGAAGAACAGAATAGATGAAAAAGTCATTAAAATTCAATACTGGACAGTAAAATATTTCTTTCCATCAATTACTTTATTCTTCTTCGGAGATATTTTAATTTACGTATCTGTGGAGGAAAATGAAAAAGTTTATTCCACATTATAAGATTCTTTCATCATCCTTGTACGCATCTTAATAAGAAAGTCTAGTATGTAAATATACAGGTTGAAAGTTTGACAAGTGCCATTTTAATTAAAAAGTTTATTTAAAACTTGTTACGCATTAAAATTTTCTCCTTGACTGTTCGAAAATATTTAACAAATCCTGCTTTAATATAAAGAAGACGTTTTAAAAACTTCTATAAAATATTTAAAACTCTTTCTTAGTTGCATATCTAAAGTAGAAGCAATTTTTCACAGGTTGTGAGATAAATTTCAGAAGAATTTTATAATAAAAAACAAAAAAAAAAAAAAAAAAAAAAAAAGTGTAAATTAGTCTTTAAATTTCGTAATAAATATGTAAAAACGCGTTTCGTAACACCATGTTATGTAATAGTTAAAAATTATCTTTTCCATTTCTATTCATAAAAATATCAATTTCTTTTTCACAAAATTTATATGTACTGTATATCTTATATTCTCTTTGTGAGATTTATTCTTAGAACCACATTGAAAAAGAATAAAATCGCAATTACTAATGGGTGCATTAACTTAATTTTTTCGATATTTAAAAATATTTTTGGATTAAACTTTCAATGCTTCTCCGCTACAAATTCACGTTTATCTAATTCGATGCCTTTGGTATTTTTTTGTTTTCTTCATATAGCACATTAACGTATTAATTAAGCAACATATTCCAAACAGCCATTTGTAGCCTTAGAGTGATAGTATGCTATTTTTTTAAAATTTTATTTAGCTTTTTTTTATTTCAAATATGAACTCTTATAAATACTAGAAACTATCTAAAAATAATTTTTTACGAAACAGGAACAGAGACCAGTTTTTCGATCATTTTCATGAAAGCCTTGTTAAAAGCTAACAATACGTATCTGTGTATAACACTAGGAAGTAAAACAGGGAAACACCTCTTAGCCTCTCTGGAAAAACAATTGTTGGAACGTACATCAAATTTTGTCAATAAAAATACTGAGCATACGAGCTGAAATCTACTTCTACTAGCCACAGATGACCTCATTTCAATCAATTTGCTATAACCCACTGGAGACTTGTAGAACCGTAGAATGATGTTAAGTAATCAACACTTGAGTCATCCATTAACAAATAATTTTTCATTGAAAAGTCTTTTGGGAAGAATTCTTTCTTCAGATCTTGCTTTCGGAACTGAAATCCATCCCTAACGAACCTCCCCAAAGTAATTAAGTTGGCCACCTTCTCTCTCCATTATTCCGCATGAAAGTTTTTAATGGAATGAAATCTTGAGTCCGTACCTCTCCTACTGCTAAATCTCGATCTTGTCAGCTAGATTAATGTATGTGCAACCTCCATCCTTGTCACGCGCACATATTGAATATCTTAACAAAACCTTTTCAAGCAATTCAAAGTCACCGTGTTTTGTACTTGTTCTCCGCAATTACCATTAAACCAAGAAGTCTTTTACAACACTTTTTCTAATGAAGTAAGAAAAATGTTGTAAATTTTAAATTTTACGTAAAATTTAGAAGAGCCATTCAGTGCATTCAAGATTAAGTCCCAATGCATACGATTGATACAACAATTTTAAATCTCAGGCAAAAATTATATATATATATATATATATATATATATATATATATATAATGTATACTTCATTCTTCTAACTTATATACCACATTCGAGTCCTAATTGTAATCTTATACTTATCAACTACCACATTGTTTCTACCAATTGTTAAATTGTTAACTCCAGGAATTATATATATTTATTTTTAGATTTTTCCTACAGCTCCAAGTTTTTCAATAACCTATAAGAATCAAATCATACCGTGGAATCTTTTTATTTCGA
Source organism: Nephila pilipes (assembly GCA_019974015.1). Lineage (NCBI taxonomy): Eukaryota > Metazoa > Arthropoda > Arachnida > Araneae > Nephilidae > Nephila > Nephila pilipes. Next base: position 507,192 of record BMAW01040220.1, on the reverse strand, counting down.
TAATATTCTTCTTCTAAGGTCACATAATTCATTTATAAAAGTCACTATAAAATCATATTATTTCAAAACAGAAAATGCACGGAAGAAGTGATAAAAACTTAAAACTAATCTATTTTTTTGTGAATTGACTTTTGTGAGAAATAAAGATTCCTTGAAATTCCCTTCGAGACTTAAAAGTATTTCGTTTTCTTAAAAAACAATTCCTTATGAGAAGCAATAACATTATTGTTAAAGTCCAGTTTTTACTCTTAAATTTTATCGAGAAACTTTTTTTCTTTTTTTTTTTCTTTTCTTCTTTTTTTTTTAAAAAAATATCTGAATTCTTTTTTCAAAGATAACCAAATAAAATGTAAAGATCTTCGAAATAACTTATTTTGAAATATTTTTCGTCTTTTTAAACTCCTTAAAAAGAAATGTAGACAAATTAGTTTGAAAATAATATTAATGTTAAAGATCACTTATATATATATCCATATAAAAAACAACCTTCTTTTCAGAGAGATCGAATTTCAAACACAGAACAGCATATAAAATCTGAGAAGCGTTTCAAATAAGATAAAATTCATATGACGTTTTTAGAATTGATTTGTACTAAAAATAAAAATTTATATAAGGAAAATACTCAAAAGAAAAGCTTTCATTTAATAACGCGATGTTTAACAGTTATTCGTATTTAAAAAAAAAAATTTTTTTTTGCTGTCCAAGAAAGTTTTTCGCAGACGAAATCATAACAAGTATTCTACTATTGACTTTTATATATATATATATATATATATATATAAACTTATCTCACTGTTAAATTAAAGAAAGAATCGAGTATCAAATTTTAGTAAGTATTTTATTATTAAAGCTTAGAGTTTTCTAATGTTATGCATTGTATGAAGCGTTAACTATTTTAATAAAGTTAATAGAAGTTCAGTTTTAGATAAAAGGAAATCGTCTGGATTAAAATGCATTCTTAAAAAAGAAATCGACGAAGATAATGTTCAATTTCAAGAAATAGGATGCAAATAATCTCTCTGTATTTTTAAGACTTGGTTGCTTTTGAAGGAATGTTATTTGATCTTATACAAAAGATGACTTTTTTTCTTTTAATTAATAGAATTTCCTTTAAAATTCTGCTTAGCAATTTTATTTGTTAAAAATGTTTTTTTCTGTGTTCTGGAAAACAATTAAACAAAGAATTTTTAATGCATAAATTAAAGATTAAATATTAAAATATGACGATTATTAAAATACATATATGAAGTTCGTCTGTTAAAAAGAAAATCATATGCGCTATAACGCTTGTATGACTGATATTTCCTATCCGGATTCTATTCTAAGTATTTCTTTCATATACGTGAAACAGAACAAATACACATATAAAGTATTTGTTACACTTGTTAGGCTACAATAAAATGGTCAAAATAGGTTTAAAAGAAACAGGTAGAAGGGATAAGAAAAATAGGAAATTGGGATTTGGGCTTAAAAACTCCGAGGATTTCTTAAGTTCCCACCAACCTACACAAGAGCGAAAAAGAAGCCAAACAGACGAGATTTCTAAAAGAAAAGAAAATCATTCCAATTTTTTTTCTTTGCATCATTATTGTTGCTAGCTAAGGCTTTCCATCACTTTCCATTTGAAAGCTAGGGAAAAAGAAACAAAGTTCAAGACTAAACTAAAAAGGAAGAAGACACAGAGGTTAGCAAAAAAAGGAGGAATTTTAAAACAGCTTAACTTAACTTTTCAAAATTCAGCCAAGCATCTAAAGAAGTTTCGGTAGCTAAGTTTGATGGAAGAGACCTGATTTTTATTCGAACTGCTTGCAAGTGACGGCTAATTATTCGGTTTATTGTGATTTAAAGCTGATTTTTTTTTTAAAAAAAAAAAGAAAAGAAAAGCGATGTGTTATGAATAAAAAGTTAAAATATTTGTCGCTTCCCACTTGAAGGTAAATTAAGTGCTTCTATATTTTAAGAAGAATGATAAGTTACTTTTTTTAAAATAAGTTTTGCTTCAAACGGCTAGTAGTTTGAACGCTTAGTAAGCTACAAAATTCTGGAAAATTCCTAACAGATAGTTTAAAATGTAAATTGTTTAGCGAAAAACATTTAAATGAAATTCTATTTCAATTACATTTAATAAAAGAATTGAAAATTATTGGTTTATTTATTATTCAATTGATATTTAAACTATTACATTCATTTATGTGATATAGGAAAAAAGCACATCCTCCGTATTACATTTGTCACTAAGACTTGTAAAATGTTTTTATTTTATAAATGTGGTTACTTAAAATTTCGAAATTAAAATATTTCAATTTCAGAAAATTGTATACTTAATATTATTAGAGCTGTGTTGAAATTCATCAAAAATTACATATGTGATAACCATAACGAAAAGTGTTTGAAAAACAATTCAAAGTTTCGGTTGAATTTGGAATTTAAAAGATATTTTAATTATTAATATTAATAGTAGTATATTAGTCATTATATTATTCACAATACTTAAAATAACTCTAATTTATTGCTTTTCCAAAAGGCGTAATACAATTTCACACATGTATTTAACAATTAAGTAAAAGTGAATACTTTTTAATTAAAATAGTACAAAAATGCGTGAAATTTTATAACTATGCATCGGTAAGAAATCATGAGGAAATAGTCATAATTCTATAGTCTATTTTCTAAATATAGAAAGTATAATGAACACATATTTAAATGCAATTAATTCAAGAATAAGAACACAGGAGAGATATTTTTTTGGCTTTCAATTTTCCACAGAATAATTTTTACTCTATATAACAATAAATTAAACTCCGTGTAATTAATTAATGCAGAGTTCCTTTCATTTTTCAGTCTAATTATTTTGAGAATGAATATATATTTGTATTTTTGATTCTCTCCGTTTAACAGTTGGTTAACTTCTCGATTTTTAAACCCATTTGAAGTACATTAAAAAATAAATGTTATGAATCGCTATTCGAATTAACAAAATATCTTTTTTACTTTTAATATTTATTAATTTATGATAAAGAAAGGAACAATACTTTAATATTTAAAATAAGAATTTTTCTACGATTCATTTTCATTTTAGTTAACCAACATCTTCAAATTGTTCAGCATGCTTTGATAACTATGGATTGGCTACGATTATTCAATGAATTTGTTTATTTTAAATAATAAGTTTGTGGCACTTCAGTTTCGGTACTTAGGATTTGATTCATCGAAACGCACTAAGTAATCAGTCAATAAATAGTCAGACAAGCAAATATTTAAATGGCATGTATTATGTCTAATGATAATCAAAAATAAATGCTCATACTATGAGTGTGGAGCAGTAACTAACTTACATACTGAACTAAAGATTAACTGAAAATTCTACTTATATCAGTAACCTTAAAAGTGGATCCGAGTCAGGAACAATACTTATACACTGGATCCAAGTCAAATATCACTTTTCCGTCCATCACTCAACCTTCTGGCACCAATGACGTGTGCATTATAATCTCCCTAACATTCTATCTCCTCTTAGCCTTTTTAACACGTGCAATCGTTCTATCTCTCCTTTACTTCTCCTATTCACTACATTTCTAATATATATGGCAATGCCGATTTACATAAGTCACTTTTTACTCACAAGGCGTAGTTATTAAATCAAATTTTGTCATAAAGTAGCCTAAAAGGTTAGTTGAAGGGAAAGTACGTGAGAACTTATTACAAGTAAATCATATCTTCTCGAGAAGTTTTTTTTTTATTCTACTCTATAGTTAATTAAATTCGAAAGAACATACAGAACTTGTAAATCTCGTTTTTAATCAATTTTAACACAAATAGTTCCGTGAAAAATGACATTTTCAAAAATTAGCTCAAATTGTATAAATATCCAATTTAGGAAAATTGAAGACATTTAAGTGGAAAACGAAATTCTTATCCAACGTAAAGATAGCTAACCAAAAGATTACAATAGTTGATGACTAGATACATAATTAATACAATCTATAAGAGTACAGAATTTTGAGATAACTATTTTATACAGGATAGAGAAAATATAAGACGCTTTATTTTCCATACTGACGGCCAATTTAAAATAACATCAGTAGAATAGAAGAAATTATGAAGATTTCAAGCCTTAAGGATTAAGTTTTCTTCTGAAATAAGACTGAGTAACAAAATTATCAAAAATAAATTCTTATTAGTGAATAAATATTTTACTTTCATCTTATATTATAATTTAATAAATTGCCGTATTAAATTGCTATAGTTTTATGAAAAAGGAAATATTATAAAACACACACGTATATCTAGGACGCAATTTTTAAGGAATATGATTACTAAAAAAGAAAGAAAATAGTGAAACCGAATTTTTTAGTATATGTTTTCAAATACAAAAAATTCCTCTTCTCAAAATTTCATTATTTTCTTCCTAAAGAATTTTCATTGTACACTGAATAAAATTTTTTCTCCAACATTATGTTCAATTTAAAATGCTAAACTTCTTGCGAAATCTTTATTTTTGCTTCTTTAAAAATTTAAAGCTATTTATAATGAATATGCGAATGTTGTGAAATTTAAGAATCTTACTTTACGTTTTAAGAAAGCATGAATACGACAAAAAACATGTAAAGAGAAAAACTTCTGCTTACAAAAAAAGCAGTTATTTATCTACTCTCGCCTGCGATAACCTCCTTCATTCATTTTAAATTAAAAAGGAAAACATCTTTTCTTAAAACATTGCGCAATTTAAGGAATTTCTTATGAAAAAGATATTCATCGTTCTTTTCTATTTTTATAAGAGATAGAAAAAATATCTTTTAAAATCAAATAATCGAAATTTTTGCCGTTTTTATTTAAGGAGAATGATATATTTCAAGCATAGTTCAAATGTTACATTTAATGTAATTTGTATCTTAGTAAAACTTATTTCTCAAAAAATAAATTTCAGCATACTAAATGTTTCTAATAATTATGTCTTAAGTCTTATTAAATTTATTTCAAATTATCTTTCGATCATAATTTACTTTTGAGAATTTCAACCTGTCGGGGAAGCACAAGTTTTTTTTTGTCTAATAGGCTCTTCTTCAAAATTTAATCAATTATAGAAATGAAAACCAATTTATTTGAGTACAGAAATCAAAACACGAGAAGACGGGAGTTTTCGCAACTTCTGTTATGAATGAGATGTTTGTTTTTGGATTTTAACTGTCGGTTTATCATCTTACGACAAATTAATCGTGCCATTTTTATCTTACGACATTGTAACGTGCCATTTTTGGTAATGCAATGTTCATTAAAATTTTTCTTGATCTTCAGTGAAAATATATCTTTTTAAAATGTATCTAATTGTTTTAAATTATGGGTTATTTTTTTCAGCTATCATTACGTTGAATAACAGTAATAATTTTTTCTCAGAATTTTTCAACTGACTCTAAACATTTTTCAGTTGTAATATATTAGCTTTAAGCAGTTTAAAAACTTAATCTCTCATTTCATAATTTTCAGATCTTTTTCTGATTAGTAAATTTATAAAATATGATAAAAGGATTAATTCAATCATGAAGAAATAACTAAGAAATGAGGTGCTAATAATAATGGATAGTTATTTTTCATTTGATTTCCTTTGAAATCTGCTTCAAATTTTTTATTTATATTTATATATTAATATTGTGGATTTTTTTTTCAAAAGATTCAAGTAAAAGTTTGTCTTATTTAATATGTATACAAAATTATGACATAAAAAAAGTTAAAAAAAACCCTGCAATGTAGGAGAAAATACTACTTTTGAAGTTATTTATTTCATTAGATGATTACATTAATGTACAATTTTCAAAAATACACATATTTTCTAAAAAAATGTATTCATAAAAATTATTTCTATGTAATTATAATTCTTAATTCTTTTACAATTCATTATTACAATTTTCTTTAGCATTTTAAGAAAAAACATTCCATGCTTAAAATTCACAAATATATATAAGTAGGCTATGTAATTTAAAACTTAAAAAAATGAGCCATTCCATACTTAAATTAATATTATATGCTTGAAAATGCAAAATTTGAAATTTTAATTAATAATATAATATTGAAAAGAAAATTTTAAATTAATAATTAGAAAGATTGAAAAGGGTTTTTTTTATTGATAAAAATATAATTTAAAAAATTCGTACCTGGAAATACCAGCAGGATGAAAATGACGAATTTCATCTTCATTTTCAATTTTTCTTGCATCCCTCACCACCTTTCACGTATGACACACGCCAAAAACTTTCAAATAAATTCTGTTCCAAAAATCGTTTGTTGATTTATGGAAGAAAAGACAGCTGAAATAATTTTTCGAAACCTTAAACGATTTGGGCAAATTCGAAATTTGCAAATGAACTGCCAAACGATATCTCAAAGGAGAAAATTGGATGCCACTGCTATTCGTGCTTCCGAATCGTCTGACAGAAGTTCAAGATCTGTTCTTTTGAAGTGTTGCATCTTTTCTTTTGCTTTTTATCCCGGCAGTTAGTTGCGCGGATTGCTCACCAGGTGGAGTATTGCATCTTGATTGTCATAGCAACGATGATATTGGTTGTAGTATTTATTGTTCTCGTTTTCTCTACTTTTTTTCATCTGGCTCGGCAAAAGTTGGTTTTCATTTTACATGCTTGTTTACCCGGATAAAGGCGCGTTCGAAAATCTCTTTGCATCTTAGAAGCACAAATTGAATCTTTTAATATTTCTGAATAAATTTTTAAATGGAAGCATTACCGCTCGTTCATTTTTCGATGTTGTAGCGAAAGGGAAAATATATGTTAGCTTGAAAAATTCTGTTTTTTCTATCTTTCATTTTTTCTTTAATCTTTACTTTTCTTTTTTGTATGCTAGAGAGACTTTTTTAAACTATTTTTTTTTGGTCAAATGTGAAAAATGTTCACGCAGTATACATATTTCTGATCGATATTTCAAAACAGTTGTTGGAGAATTTACAGTTTTTGAGAACGATAGTTACTTGAGAAACCTGGGTGATTTTTTTTATACATATATTTTTTTCTGTTATTGATCTTTTTTACGTGAAAGAATGAATCTTCATGAAAGAATAAGAATCTTCCAAATACAGTCTTGAGTCCGTTTAACTAAAATTAAGAAAACGTAAAACTGCCTTTTATCTTATTCTGTATTAACGATAAAAGGAACAGCTACAATGTATTAAATTAAACACTAAAATTATGTTCTTCAAATAAATAAAATATTACCAATTTTGTACTGATAATTTGATCTTTCATATGATATTATAAATTTCTACAATTTTTAATGGAGTATTATTTTTAATATCTAAAGTGAAGCTAAAAACTTTTAAGTTTCCGTTGATAAAATAAATTATAAGTGCTTCAATTTGTTTTTAAAGCAATTTTGGTACAACTTAAAAATCACTTTTAGAATAATTAAAACGTATGTTACTTCAATTGTAACTTAGAGAGATGTACTACATTTTTGGAAATAAAATCTTTTGGACTTGTTTTACACCAGAAATTTATTAATTATGCAGTGCTCTTTTAAAACATTTACTGAAATTATCATGATCGTATCAAATAAGATTCATTTACCTAAAGTTGCTTTTTACCATTTAAAAGTTTCCCTTCTTTAACGTATTTCTTATCAAAGATAGTATATATATTTATATAATATTCTTAAAAAGGTTTAGATAGTAATATTACTGTAATCCGTATTTTCTCATGTATCCTCTACTAAATTACAAAATAGTTAAATAAATTATTATTAAATTAAAAATAAAAAAATTAAATTATAAATGAATCTAATTTTTCATGAAACTGTATTTCAAAAGGAAAAAACTTAGCTACTGCCGATTGAGTCAAAACATTGTCGTTGACTTGAAAAATCAGTTGAAAAACATCCTTCGTGTTTCATATATGTCATAATATTTAAAATTATATATACCTAAGTACATCAACATTAGCTTCACCATTAACGAGTTGGTTGCGTTATGGTTTTCTTAAATTCCACAATCACTTATAATGAATTATTCATGTTAATTACAACTATTATAATATTAATAATTAATACATAAAATCTTTCAGTCAGACATTTTTATTTTTTTCTCTTGTTTTATCGCTATGGAATGATTCAAGATAGTTAGCATTAATTTTTAAAAATATGTGGGGGAGGAACGATAGTCAAAAGCAAGTGATGAAGACAAAGATGAATAAGTAATAGTTTCGTATTTCGTTTTGGACACCGTCTGATTAGGTTGCATAACAAAATTTAAAGAAAAGTGAAGAAATGATGTAAATTTGTATTGACAACTAGTGGGAACTTCTTACAAGCATAACTTCGGTATATCCCATGAAAAATACATATAATGAGCCGAAGAAATTATTTTACGGTAAAAATTTTAATGCCAAGTTCATAATCAACAAAGCAAGCAAACCAAAGAAATAAGAATGAGAAAAATAGAACAAGCACTAGTTTTTAAAAAAGTCAATGCCGTAATAATAATATTTACTGGAACCTATCGAAAACATTTTACAAATGTATCCATAAAAAGTGATTTCAACAAAAGAATATATTGTATTCGGCATTCACATTCACATAATGAACATGATTAATATATAATTTTATACTGCAATCCTTCCTTTGCTCTTTTAAAGCTGTCTTTAGAAAAGATTTTAAACGTTCGTGGAAGAAATGTAAGTAGTACATTACTTTATCTATTACAAAATGTATATTAAATTTAAGTAAGTAAATGTAAGCCAAACATAATGCACATGTGAATCCAGAACAAGTTAAGAAAGTGTAGAGAAAATATCTCAAAAGCGTAACTAACTAGCTAATTGTAGAGCGCCATGCTTTCACACACACACACACATTGACACATTGACATTAATATATATATATATAAGAGAGAGAGGGTGCATGGAGAGAGACATGAGATATATATATATATATATATATATATATATATATATATATAATGTGATTCATTGAAGTGTGATGGGTGGATCCGTAACATTGGAACAAAAACACATTATATTCCCATTTCTTTGTTTTACTTTCCCCCTTTACTTTGTTATGATTTATAAATATATATGGAATACTTTCTCTTTTTATGTTAACAATTTTTATATATATATACCAGTTTCTTACTTTATGAATATGCTTTCAGTTTTTTTTCATTGTTACTAATTTAGAGGAATTCTCATCTTTTTTCTAAACGTTTCTGAAAAAAAATAGATGAACAGATTTCACTCAGATTGTTTGTTTCAATATGCCCGAAATAGTAAATTAAGAAATATTAGACTGTTTATTCCCATGAAATTCGAGAATCGAAATTCTGGAAACTCTCTTAAAGAAAATATATGCTCATATTGCAAATATTAAAAATTTGAGCCGAACATCGAGACTGTGATTTTAAAGGAAAAGTTATTTCCCATCTCATGATTCGTTCTTTGAAAGTAAGCAAAAGGAAAATTCGTTGAAATATCTAAATTGTAGATGAAATTGGTACCTTGTTAAAATATTTAGGTTATATTCAGAATCGAAGTTCTAAAAGCCGAAATTTGATTCCTGATAACTGCATACTTTCGCAGAATCGTATATTAATTTGCATTTGCTTTCAACAGAAAATGCCTTTTGTTTTGAAGCAGGATATTATGTTACATAGCGTTTCTGAGAAAATAAAAGGAATGCAATTGTACCTACAGTTTATAAGACGGTGTATGCTGTTTACATTGATTTAAGTGCATATAAGCTTTTCTAGGGGCATTTTTAAATAAATTGTATAGAATGAATATAAAGTGTATAGGCTGGAAATTATATAGAATGAGTATAAAGAATGAACATAAAAAGAATAAGAGAATCTACAAAATAATGAAATCATGATTGAATGCCTTTTTTATTACAATAAAAATACATAAAACAGTTTGAGATATTACATACTGAGTATACCAATTCGCCTAGAAACAGGTATAAAAACTATGTGGAGGAATTCGAAACATGATTAAGAGAGGAAAAGCAGTACCAGAAACTTTAACTTTTCACACGAAATAATCTTATTACCTGTACCTTGTACGTTGTTGTTGTTGTAAGTGATTGCTTATTAATGCCGCACTTAGAAGCAACACTAGGGCTATTCACGACGGACCTCGTAATTTTGAATCTCGGTCAAGTGACGAGGACGACACCAGAGTTGAAACTTTTGTCTCTGAACTTCCACACCACACTAACAGAAGGACTGGGGATATCGACAGATTTAATGTGCATCAGCCCCGCTACACGGCGGGTCTTGAGGGGCATCAGGGTTGGAACCCACGACTCGATAAAAACCGTCGGCCGCGAGTCCGACTACCACTAGGCTACCGCGACTACCTTCTACGTTTAAAGTCTTTTGTTATGTTTAAGGAGCATAGAAGGCTGAGGTTACTTATATTCCCTTTCTTCTTAAAACTGAAAATAAAAATAAATGTTTCTCTAAAACAAACCAATTAGTATCACTATTTAATTAAAATGATATAAAAAGCTTTTTTATAAACACAACATATGTTCCCTTATGTATCACAAACAAATAAGTATTCCTTTATTTAAAGAAGACATGGTACTCTAGTTGGTAGAGCGCAATGGGGGGACTTTTAAATTTGTAGACTTCAAGTTCGAGTCTCGGATTTGATTCGCTGCATTGAATCAAAACGACACACTTGGAAGCAACTCGAGGTTTTGTTTGGTTTTATTATCGTTGTACTAGAAGCAACACAAGGGTTATTGGCGACTTACCTCGTAATTTTTAGCCTTGGTCAAGTGACGAGGATGACACCTGAGTTTACATTCCCTCTCCTAACTTCCACACCATGCCAATGGAAGCAACTCGAGATCTACCGGAGAACATATCTTGCAATCCTGAACGTCGATGAAGTGACGAGGACGACATCTAACGTGGTACCCTAATCTTCAAACTTCCCCATAATCTCGACGTGAGGGTTTTAAGCCCTGGCAGATTTAACTTGCATTAGACTCGCTATACAGTGGACCTTTTGTAGTATTAGGGCTTGAACCTTCGACTGGATTGAAACAGCGACGGCCATGAGCTAACTACGAGGATCACTCCGCTACCGCGATCTCTCGAGTGCCTCGGAATAACCGTGACTGATGTGTAAAATTGCAACTCAAAAGTCCTCGTAAAGCTGATGTGGAAGCTTGTGGAGTAAAACATCAGCTAAAATGGTACTGCTAGTCTTCATATAAGAGGTGGTGCGAAAGTATGACATCCTTTATCTAATTCCAGTCCTGTGGATAGATTTAGAAAATCTTAAATTCAATATTTAAGCCAAATATTTATTCTTTGAAAGTAATTCTTCCTTCTTCACAGTTTTTATTATTGAGAATTACAGTGTATTCTTTAGAGCATCTTTAATTAAAAAAAACTAAATAAGTTATTTAGCTTTTAATATATATTTACATTAAACCTTTCCTTTCACCTCATGTATATACAGTATTTATCACCTAGAGGTGCAATTCTCTATAAGATGTTCGAGGTCAATGAGACATTTCCATTAATGTTAACGTAATAGAGATATAATTTTTAATTTTATGCGAGACAAACTCAAAAATAGAGAAGAAAATTCATTTAAAACTGACATTTTGTGATTTCTTTCTTTCCATATATAAAATTAACATAGTAGTATAAGATATTATTTCATCTTATCTAGACAACATATTAGTTTATTTTTATTAATATCTTCTATGTCACATACCCATTCATACACGTTTAAATAGATGCAGACTAAACAGAAAGGCATAAAAAAATTCTCTGACCGTTTCCTAAATAAGAAACTTAGAAGAGACAGAGCAAGCAAAAACTGAATAGAGGTGTGACAGTTATATATAATTCTTCTAAAAAGACATACACGAAGAAAAAACTCTTTGGGAAGAATAAACTTGTCATTTTTATCATTTTTAACTGCGATATAATTAATAGATTAAGAAGAAATCAGCTGATTTTAGAAATCGGAAGAAAAAATGGCAGGGTTTCGAATTTTTACATATTTTTATAAGACTGAAGAAAATATATTAATGGAGCATTTACATAAAACCATCATTTTTAGTAAAAATATTTAGCGTTGAAGTATTAAATGTTGATTTTAAGTTATTATTCTTTTAGTTAATTACATTAGAACAGCATGAACGGTCACGATAAATAATAATTGACGACAGATAAAGCATATAGGCCTATATTTATTAGATAAATCATATAAGCCTATATTTATTAGATAAATCATATAAGCCTATATTTATTAGATAAAGCATATAAGCCTATATTTATGAGGATTCAAAAAGGGAATTTTAGACAGAGAAGATAAAATCATAAAGAATACATTTCATTATGAATACATTTTTCGAAAAACTTTTTCATAACTATTAAAACAATTAAAAATATTTTAACATAAAACATTACAATATTGATGCGATATTTAAAACGTTTTAGGTGTAGTAGCACTCTGACCAACATTTATCTCTTTTATTTTTACTCTCTGAAGGATTGATCGTTTCTTAATATCACTCTTATGAAGCAACATGAATGCTATCAGAGAAGCACCTCGTATTTTTGAACTCAGTAAAGTGACGAGGACGACACCTGATCTGGCACCTCCCTCTCCAAACTTCCACGCCACGCCATGGGAGGACTTGGAGCCTCGATAGATTTAACGGGCTTCAGCCCTACTACATGGTGGGTCTTCAATGGCATCACGGTCGGACCCACAACTCGACGGAAACAACACCAGCCATGAGTTCGTGATCCTAACCGCTAGACTACCACAGTCACCTTTTATTTTTACACTAATAATTAATATAAATGCTGATTGAAAAATTGAGTGTTGTTCTAAAATAAAATTTAAAAAACTAAATTAAAAGGAGAGAACTCAATGTATCATAAAAAGATTTTTTTTTAAAAAAGTAAAATAACTAGCTTTCTTGTAGTTCCTTTTTAGGTAATGTCTCATTAAAATTACACCATCGGACCATTGGTGACATCTTTTATTTCAAAATCAAATTTAAGTGACGAGGACAACACCAAAGATGATTTCCCTCTTGCCATAGTTCCGTTCCACATCAGTGAGATATTAGTTTGATTTATTATACAACTCTAATTATATTGCGAAATATATATTCTTCCAGCAAATTTTTGATTGATTGATTGCATCACTTTCTTGTAACTAAATTCGAGGTCATTCTTGGTTCTTGTACTGTCTCGGTTTTAATTAATTAATTGCTTATCAATATTGCGCTTCGAACTACATGAAGGCTTTGGCGACGGACCTTGTATTTTTGATACTCGGTCAAGTGACACAGATGACACTTTAGGTGGAACCACCATTCCAGACTTTCGCCCCATGCGTGAAAGGGCGAGAGGACTAAAAGCCTCGAGATATTTAATGTGGATTAGCCCAAATATACAATGTCTCTTTAGGGTCATCAGGACTCGAACCCATGATTCGATGGAAGCAACGCTGTCCATAAACTCGAGGTCATGACCTCTCAACTGTATTGGCCGCATTCTTCCAGAAGTAGATTACAGCCTTATCATTAGGGTACCTCGGCCCGAATGTAAGTAGTGCTTAGAAATTCATAAAATTGGACTTAAGAGCATAGGTGAAGCAGTAAACACAATATATATATATATATATATATATATATATATATATATATATATATACATAGATAGATATAGATACACACACACACATATATATATGCATTAAATATTATGTTAAATTTCCACACTGTTTAAAACAATGCTTTCATATGAAATCTTTCCTACTCTATTTTGGTTTTAAATATTACTATTTATCCTAATTAAGTACCGTAACATTTGTATCCGTGTAAAATTAACATAGCAATGATTTTAGATTCCCTAGAACCAAAGCTTCTCAAAAGAAGCTGTAAAGCATATCTTTCCATATCACCTTTTAAAACTCTTTTCACAAAATGACCTTTGAAATTCATTGTTTGCCGTAGAAAGAACAGAAGCTATGATATCATCTTCTCAGACATTCGCTTTCATTTATAGAGAGAAAATATGTTTTTAAATGCAGAAAGAATAAGGTGCTACAATACATAATAAAAGGAAGACATAAATTTTCTTCTTAATTGACTTCAAAAATGAAGGCGGATACCTTAAGAAGGCAAGGCGACACAAAAAGTAGATTTTCACGGCTTTTGACCAAATAGTAGTCAAAATTAATACTTGAATACCTTTATTCTTCTTCGCTTATTCAGCTCTTTTGAACAAGCCGCCCACATTGAAAGCAACCTTCATCTAAACGAGTGCTCTTTATGACGCCGTATACAACTTTAAAAGCTTGCATTTATCGCCAACTTGATTTGTACTCCCACGTTAAGTTAGAATGGACGCTTCATGGCATCTTTAAAAAAACTAGAGTGGGAAAAAAACGTGAATAGAGAATGAAAGAAGTCTACGGATAATTGTGTTATATGTTACTTTAATTTAAAATAGATATTAGTTATCTATTTTTGTAAATCAAGTTTTCATCTAAGAAAACCAATAAAGGTTTTTCTATAAAATACTGGACGACTGAAATGCAAAATGTACGAGGACGGTTCAATAAGAATCCGGGTTAAAAATGGCAAATGGGTAACTTTATAAGAGAAATAGGAATGGGGTAATTCACTGTAGTATAATTCATTGATCGTTTTCCTTTTTTATTACAAGTCCATGAATATCACACCTTCGCATCCGAAAAACTCTTTGCCATAACTTTTCCGGCCTATGTGACCGTCATCGCGATCTTCACCAGAAACACCCAATGTTTTGGTTATTATTTGTTTTCCGGAATATTATGGTGAATCCAGGCGATGAAAAAGGTCGAATGATGGCGCCAACTTGATGAAAAAGGTCGATGACAGCTTGATGTGGCAGCAATCAATTTTGTTTAGGGAGCAGATGGCAACCATATCAAAACTAACCAATGAATCAATGTCAAATTTGTTTTGCAGCCGTTTAATAGATGGCAGCACACAATGATTTCAGAAATTTGCTTTGTAATTTCCATCTGTCGTCAGAAACGGGTATTTTTTAAACTACCACTTACCTAGTCAATGTTTTTTGAAGAATGCTCCGTAATGATAAAATATATTGAAAACGCTTTTAAAAAATGCATTTTGTGGAAATATTACTAAAAAATAATTTTGTGCAATGAAATTCTGTTAGTACATATTATATTTTTAAAATTTCTTCTAAAAATATGATTATATGCATTACTGTTGTATTTTTTAAATTGAAGCTTTGCAATAGTATGATCTTGCGTACGAAATTTATTAGTGGGGTTCAATAGTACTAACACATTATAAGTAAGGACAAGATATCTTTGGATTAAAGTAAAACTAAATGGATACATGAGACTTATACAATGAAATTTTGCTCTAATTTCAATCAAACTACTTTTATTTTCAGAATTTACAGCTTTAAACACAATTTATAAGCCTATACCAAAATTTATTTTAGTGTTAATTGAAGATATTTGGCGCTAGAATTAGCATCTTTAGGGTTAAAATTAAGATATATCTTGAAATATGTTACCATGTTTCAGTCAGGAACTAAGTAATCACAATTCGAATTTCGAGCTACGACGATATTAATTTAAAACTATTATTATAAATGAGATAATTATATATATGGCATACCTTCACATTTCAATCAGAGTTAGATGAACAAAATGTAATTCTTACCTTATTTTGAAACTACCACGTCTCGCAACAACAGAGCCTTGAAGCCTAACTAGGTTTAATACTGAATCACTATCGTTTTTCCTCCTGATTGTCTATTATGATGGACTAGAAACAACGCCTTTACGGCTTTGATACATTGGCCTACAGGCTACCACGGCCTAAATACAACGTCTCATTTGAAGCCTCATTTTCAAACTATCATATCAGGCAATAACAGAATCTTGAAGCCCAGTTAGGTTTAACACTGACTATCACTTTTCCACACAATAGTCTGTTGTGATGGACATCATCTTTTTTTGCTCTGATGCCTTGGCTAACAAGTTACTGCTGCCTAAGTACAATGCCTCATTGAGATTTGATCTATGCCTTATAGCCTCAAAAGTCTGGCTTCAAGCAACGTTAACTTCTTTATTAAACTCGTAAGGGAATATTTTACACACTGAAAAAGTTAAATATTATTTTTCCTTATTTGTATGCTTTCAATGTACACTTATAAAATATACTCGATGTCATTATAAATTTAAGTCAAGAATCAAAGATTTTATTGATATGAAACTTTAAATCTTAAAGAAGGAATTTTAATTGTAAATTTGAAAGCAGTAAATGTCATAAAAACATTTCAAATAAATATTACAAGACAGGAATATAAAAAAACATCCATACTAAGGAATAAATACCATGGAAATTTATTTAATTTTATACTCCGAAATATTTCAAAAACATTTTTAGACATAATAAAAACAAACGGATAAACCAAAAGTATTAAGTTTATAAAATCTAGTTAGAGAGAGAAATCATTCCAGAAATTCGATCCTTAAACCTTTCCCCCTCTCAATTCCATTGATGTAAATGTTGAGATTTTATAGAAAGGTCATCCTCACATTTCAAAGTCTTGAAAAGAAATTGAGAAATAAAACAAAAGCACTATGTTATTTTTTTCATTAAAAAGTGAAACAGAAATTATTTAAAAATACTACTCTTCAAAAATTTTAATTAATCAAAGAATAACTATAAGACATAATGCCTAAAATAAGTAGGTAATTATTTGGCTACTTTTTCCACTGAAAAATATATTTTCTTAAAATATCATTTTCAATGCAATATCCCATAATAATTATCATTCTTAAATGCCTGAAGAATTTTGAAAACCATTGGTAGGTAAACATTTAGAACTGAATTCAATATAGATCTTTCACACACACAATCAATTTAAAATTATTTTTTTTCTCAAGAGATTTATAAATATTTTGAGATTAGTTTGAAAATTTTTTATAAATATTTTTTTCCTTTGTTAATAGTAGCATAGAAAACTTATACATTTCTGTTGTGGTGATAATTTACTTAGATAAATAAAAAAAAGAATTAATTATATATTTTTTCTAAAAAGTGAGTTTCATTACTTTATATATATATATGTGTTTACTACCCCCGTGCAACTGAATGAATTAAATCATAATACTGCGACATTTTGCCTTGTGTTATAAACGTCTAAGTATAAATGTTACGTACATAGTTGAATTAATAATGCACACTTATTTCTTTTGTTATGCTTTCACTGCAAAAATAATATTTAATCTCGTATATTAAGTAGACAATCCAAGGAATTCTCTATTCGAAGCAGATATTAAAACAAGAGCTTAAAAGTAATGCGATTTTTTACAAGAACGTGAAATTTATTTTTATTTATTCTTAAACACGTTTTTGTGATCTTACTGCAAATAAAAATTAAAGATATTAATTATCTCAATATTTAAATTAATAATTTGTAGATACATTAATAATTTGCACAAGTTTTTTTTTCACTAACGATATATATACAACACACAGAGCCTAGTTTATTTAATATTTGCTATGCACACATATATAGGATTCAGTCACTTCTATTTCTTCTTTTTTATAATTGTATTATTATTAACATTTTATTTGATTTTTTCCCTGGAGAGTACGGGAAAGTATTTTTCGTTTTCCCGTACTTATTATTAAAACTACACTTATTCTAACAGCATTAACATTTTATTGTATATAACAACAGCATCAACATCTTATTGAATTCCTGAGCAAAAGAGTACCGGAGTTTTTTCGTACATATTAAAACTGAACGTATTATAACAGCGGAAAAATTGTTTATCAACATATACATAAAAATTTAAATTTTGTTTCGCTTCTATCGAATTTTTTTTTTATAAAAAAAAACAAAACTTAATACGTTGATTAAAATAGTTTTAAACTTTTTTTCCTTTTCACTTGAGAGAGAATTTTAATTCAAAGAAAACATCACTGTTTTTTACGATTATATTAAAATGTTTCATTTTTCGTGGCTCAGGAAACACTACAAGCATTTTAGCTGTAAAAACTTTTTCAATTTTAGAATAAAAGTTTTTTTAAATGATACTATTCTTAAAATATGCCATTTTAACACATTCTTAAGCACTTTACGTAATCTTTAACGATTTTTTTAACTTTTTATCAACCATCAAAAATACTATAAATAATCAAGCCTAAATTTAGAAGCATTTATTTAACTTGCAATGTTGTTATGTATGAACGTCTTTCCAGTTTAAAGTTTGTACTCGAATTTTAATCCACTTCCTGTCATCCGATTGAGTATAAATCCAATGACAATGCAATACTACGGATGTTCAATAATTAACAAACTTAATTGGTGAAAGAGACTGTTGGGGTCTGGGTCTTGCACTTATCAACGTCAACTGAGTTGAAATTTTGCTTTCACGTATAGATAATTTAATTGCTTTTTTAGTCTTATATTTTTAGACTAAAAAGAATTATATAAATATAAGTAAAAACATTGAAATCAAGCTTTTACTTAAAGATGAACGAAAAGGAATAGTTTTTTTAAATGTAAAATATGTTACTTAATAAAATCGTGAGACGTTAATACTTCTTTTGATCTCATAGATAAGAAAGTTGTTATGGTATTTAATTCATCAATAATAACTCGGGGATCATTGTTAAGCATCTCGAGATCTTATAAATTATTTATTACTTTGCATTTAAAAAATTACTTTTTACCTTTTCGTTCATCCTTAAATAAAATCATGACTAAAAGTTTTTTTTAATTAAATTTATTTATTTAAAATTGCTATGTTAAATCGAAAAATTATTTTTCTATTAAGGGGACTTGGCACCTTCCAAATGCCGAAAATTGATGAAAATATCGATTTTTCAATTTTGAACTCAAAATGTACCTTGATACCTCTAGTATAACTGTGCGAAGTTTTGAAACGATCTGATTGAAAAAATAGTACAATTTAGATTAAAAATTTTTACTTTATTTTATATTAGATATTGAAATTAAGTAGTAAAATAAATTTTACAAAATATTTTAAATTTTCCATTGTACATTTCATATACTTTTACTTCATTTATCTTATATATTTCATTTATTTTTAAATATATTTAATACATGTTTCTTTCAAAGAGCAGTCAGATGAAGATTTTTAAATTTTTCGCAATTTCGGTCTCAGACAAACTTTTTATAAAAGCTTATATTTTTGTTAAATACCTTCAAATTGAACTATATTATGCTTTATTTTAAAGGTATATATTTATACATTATATTGACAAATTATTACAAAAATTAGACATTGTTTTGATATTTTTTTTTACCGATTATTATTCTTTAAATAGCGTTTTCTCAGTTTGGGATTTTTCATGAAACCATGGTCTTTAAAACTACAAAACATTAACAGATATTTATTAAAAAACTTGAATTTTGGTGAGTTTGTTTGTTATAATGTGCTTGATAAAATTAGGGATCCATTTTTCAGTATTTTGAATAGAAAAAATATTATAATAGAAAATGTAGCAGAAATCATGTTTTTTGGACCAATTTTTTTCTCAAAAATTAATTTGTTTATTTCAAAATCGATCCCTAAAGTTGTTACATATATTCTTATGAGCCTAATAAAAATTTTGGTGTCAAAATAATGATAATTGTGAAAGATGAAAAAATTTTAAAATCATTAAAATTTTAAAAAAATTTAATTTTAATTTTTTTTTATCAAATTAAGCCCTTTTTTTCATGGTAGATTACTTTGTTTAATAGTAACTGTTAATAATATTCACAAAAGATAAGTTTAAACACTTAAATAAAAAAAAAATGGTCAAAAGGTGCCGAGTCCCCTTAATATTTGATGTAATGATTGCATAAGGAATGAAAAAAATTTAATTAACAAACAAACATACAAGCAGCTTATTACAAGTATTCAGATTCAGTATAAAAAACCACTAACTAAACACTACTAATTACTAAGCTAAACATAATTTAGAAAATAATTATTAATTTTTTAAAATCTACGCAGAGTAACGACTCCATGAATAAATTTTAATTTATAATCATCATTATATGCTCTGTAGCGATTTCACTTTAGTTAAAATTAAATGAAATGAGAGGAATTTTAATCCCTGATTTTTCTCCCTTCATTAATCAAATTTCTATTTACGGTTCAGCAATCATATATTTTTTGCGATTTAATCGAATTTCTATTTTTAGTCTTAAAGTTCATAATAAGCATAAAGTACATTTGACAAACACTTTTAGTGACAACCTTAACAAAGGTAAACTAAAAGTATAATTTTATGTGGGTGTGTTTTGAATATGTTTGTCATAAATTTAGTAAGTTTAATTCATCAATGTTTAAAATTAAAACCATGTTTTTACCATTTAGATTCTTAAAAATTTTTAATTGGTAAAACATAGATTCAAAGAACTACAGAACACTGTTTGTTTGGATACTGACATTGGGATGTTTTTCAGAATTCTAGGGCAAGTGCCTTTCATAAAGCATTTTTGTAAGCCATTAACATACTTTTACGAAGAAAGCCATGATGCCTAGAATAAAAAAATATTCTAGAAGGTTGGCAAATATCCAGAGACAACAACAATAAAAGAAAAGACCAATTCAAAGATGCACCGGGAAAAAACTATATTCAATGAACTGTGTTAGCATTTTTTACTCATTTCAAAGGTAAACAGAAATTTGAAATAAAAAAAATAAAGAACGAAAACTTGAAAACATTGTACCAATATTTATGAATATATTGAGTGTTTCTTACATTATGTCTTGTTACACCTTTCAATTACAAATGTATTCTCGTGTCTTGGAAGTATAATCCAAAAAAAAAAAAAAAAAAAAAAAGGTTTTGAGAAGCTATTTCAAGACACATCATAAATCTATACTTTACATACAAACTTTTTCAAAGTACTAAATCTATACAATAATATATTATTCAGTCGTCATGCCAGGTGGTTATTCTGAGCGCTTAACTAAAATGTTCATATGTAATTTGGGAGAGTTATGTAGATGATAAACGGGAAAAGATGTCTGTACAGAGTAATGTCTTTGATGTTGGCCAAGCTCAAATATCTCTTCAAAACTGAAAATAGAACACTTTGAAACTTTCTGCTCTCCAAATGTGAATAAGTTACTCTATTTTGCGTATCGAGAAATTATTTCATTATGAGAATTATTATTACTGAAAGAGCACACTCGGAACTTCTTAAATGTAATATTTGCAATGGAATGTGCAACAAAGCAATCATTTCTCATCTTCCCATATAACTATCCGTTTATTTCCGTGTATAAGCCGAGAATGTTTGGAACTTTTTCTAAGCTAAATTACGGGGGTTAGTTTATGTACGGATCCGCTTGTTCGCGAAAAACGTAATATGTATTTTTCCATTAGCCACGTGTAAAAGATAAATCGCCAAATATGGCCCTTTTTATATCTAGAGCTTATCTATCTTAAGTTAATGAGAAAAATAATTCTAAATGAAATGACAATTCATTTTATGGAAATTATTTGTTTTATTTTCGAAAATATTTTTGTTACTGGTTTGTTGAGTCGTCACCAAAACGAAAAATCGGCTGTTAGCGAAATTTGCCCTCGGGTAATGGAAAAGTGACAAAACATATGATAGTAATAATATTGGAATACCTTACATTCTGTACAGATAAAAATAACAGTGGAAGAGGAATAGTACTTTAATTTTCTAACTTACATTTTGAGTGACATGTTCGAACATTCCTGGAAATTTCTTCATTTAGACTCTCGAATTATACACAGATCGACTTAGATTCGAAACTATACTTAACCTTAACTATTAACACAAACATCTTCTATTTATGATATTTTTTCGTGACTATCCCTCGTAGAATTGATTTTTCTATTGATAGTCTTACTACTAATTGAATATTCAATTGTAGTTTATGTTGATTTTTCATTTTCAATAATCCTTTAGAACATCAATGATCTTGATGATGTATTTGATTATTGGGTTGACGTGGCGTGACTTTACCTTGTTTAAAGTTCATTATGATGTGTTACAGATCTTGCAAATGTATTGAATGAATTCTATAGCTAATTATCAAAAAATATACCTGATAAATGTGTACTAAATATGCTAAACAATGTTTCAACACAGTCGTTTTATTACTAGAAACCACGTGTCTAACCCTTCATTTAGTTCAAAAATGTAATATAATCGCTGCAATAAATTTATAAATACATCGAAGAGATAGTAATTTTTATACAATTTACATCTAGGTAATGTTATGCATTAAATACAATATTTAGTTTTTATTTCTTTAATTTATCGTTATTTATTATTGTTTAATTTCATTCGTTATTTGAACCGCCATTTTTTCTAATCCTACTGAATGTTATATATATTTTTTTGTAATAAGTAATAATTTTTTTTTTAATTTTAAAAAGCTCCGTATTACGTTTTATAATTAATTACAGCTTCATTCAAAATCATTAGTTCTAGACAATAATTATTTTTAATTTTTGAAAAATTGAAGTTTTTTTTTTGTTCATTAACACTTACAAATATCTATAATTAATGATATTTTGAAATTTTTATATAGACTATCATTACATACTCAAATAAGTTTGTTTACACTTCTCAACAGAACTGCTGCTGTTCGTAAAATTATTTGTCGACGTTTTAAAGCTCCTTTTATAGTTTTCGAAAAAACATAAACATTTTGGTTCTAAATATAAGTAGTTCAGTATATGTTTAGAAGCGCTTAAAATAAGAGCACTTTTATTAGTATTTATTGTAACCATCTAATTATTGTAATTATTTACGAATAATTATCTCTATTTAAGCTTCAGTAAAATAAAAATTAAAAAAATCATATAAAGACTGTGGCTCAATTGATCAAAAAATTAATTAACAAAATGTCAAAATAAAAATATATTCAATTTCATATAAAAAATAACTCAAAACTTTAAAAACAAAATTGTGCAAAATCTATATTCGATAATTTTTCATTCGATTTCTTAAAAGAAAGCTCCTGGTTTGAGTACTATTCGTATGCATCAATTTCGTATTTTTCTTAAAGTATATTCAATAAAAATGTTTTATGCTCTGTACGAGTATATGGATTGTCAAGTTTTTAAATTCACTCGTTCTCTGTCCGGGTAAATGGAAAAATATAGCAATCCAGCTCGAAACACAAATTTTTTTAATGAAAACCAACTTTTAAATAACATTTCAAATAATTTTAAGAGAACTTCAAATTAGCCCCCAAGGAAAGAATAATTTAGTAAAAAAAGTAGCATATTCAAATATATAAATTAAAACCCAATGAGAAATCAAAAATAGAGTGCACAGGAAGTTAAGTGATAGATCCAAGGAATTTAAAATTGTCTATATAAGCATTCCATTTGATTTATAGTGTATTAAATTACATTAAAAATAGTCTCAAAAATCAATAATAGGGAATAGAATAGGTTTATTTCTTGAAATTTCAGAATGTTCGGTAAAACGTATTGTTTATGCGACAAGTTCAAATTAATCTCTTGCAGTGTTTGAAAATCCTGTATAAAAAGCATTTCTTCATGGGATAGGATTTCATCGGAAGTGGATCCAGTTTCTTGCAATTTCCCGAGTAACTTTACACTACATCGACTGCTATTAATTAACTTGTACGAGAGCTGTTTCACAACATTATCCGTGCTAAAATAGTGGCTCGAAGGACACACGCTTAATCTTTATTTTGTGATTTCAAAATGTAATGCGTTACTTCAGATAAGTTTAGAAACAACGAAGCAAGAACAAACTTTACTGGCTCATATCTTTCGAAAAACGTCTCGAAATTTATTTTGTGCGATTTCAGTATATAAGAGCTTTTAATTATATAGTTGCTAATAACATCTTTTGTTGGAAAGGGATGTCTAGACGCTGGTGATAATAGGAATAATGATTACCAAAGCTAAAAGTCTAGCTACTCTTTAGGTTCCTAGCTACTTTTTATAACTTAAGTACAAATGGTTCAATTCTATGAACATTGAAATATATTTTGAATTAATGGTACAGATAATAAAAAAATGCTCTAACATATATTTTTCTGTTCATTAGAATTTATAAGTATAGATAATGTTATTTTTAAATTTTATTCCATATAATATAGCTATTTTTGCTAGCATAAGTAATGCCAACATAAAGAGCTACGATTCCCACGAATTCAGTATACTCTGTTTTTGATATATTGAAAGCTTGTTATTGATATATCGACAGTTCTTCTTTGTTTAATACTTCTTTTGGAAAAAAAAAAAAAAAAACCAATAAAATGTTATTAGTAAGTATAAAAATAATATTTAAAAAGTGAATAAAGTAATTTCAATTATTTTATTTCTTATTAACTTCTCAATGGAACAACGTAATGAGTTTTTAGCAACGCAGCTGGCAGTTTCAAACCAAATCACATGATTTGAAAGACATCTGGGCTGGTACCACATTTGTCAAGCTTCCACACTTTGTCACATGATGACTTCATGATCCAATTCGATTTGATTTGAAGGAATACATTTTATTCTAGTCAATAGTCTGATGGATTTGTAGCATTATGGAACACGGAACTCGTGATATTAATAATTTGAATATATCGGTATCTGTTTTCAATATCTATCTTCGTTTTTTACCGGAACCGGTTTCAAAAATCAAAGGTAAAAATCTATGATATTTTTCCACCTAAATTTTGAGCAAATTTCGTTGACTGGCGTTAAAAATTCAAAAGTCAGAACTATATCAATAAGATTTCCTTAACATTCCTAAATGATACAAAAATGCTTGAAGTGAGCATTACTTTTTTTTAATTATTAGAGAATTGCCTTTTCACTTCCTCAGAGGGTACAAGCGACAAATCCTCGAGTGTGTTTTCTCAGAGTATTTATTTTGTGCTACTTCTTTAGCGTTTAAAACATTTTAAAATGGAATTATATATTTATTACATCTGACTGATTAAAATCTCTTAAAAGTGTACTTTCACAGCTTTCAAATATGTGAAAAGCAGAGCTTGATACTACCAGTTTTTTTTTCCGCCATGTTTGAAGCAATATCGTTTGAAACTGCTCAAGTATTCCTTCTCGATGTAATTCAGTGTGTTTTCCAACGTCAGCGTTAAAAACAAGGAGACGTCGCAGTTGAAAACACATTAAGAAGATTCATTTCACCCTTTTATCGTTTGAAGACTAGCGCTACCACCCTTGCCTGTGAATCCTGCAAAGACCAAATGACTGTAAAATCGCCAAGAATCAGAGAGAAACTTTCGCACATGGTGCAAAATTTATGTTTCCTGGTATTCGAGTGACGCATGAGATGAGAGGGAAAGATGACAGATAATTGCGTTTATTTTTGCCTACTGTAAATACATTTCAAAAGGTCCATGTAAGCTCCCACTCTTTTTACTTCAGTCGTAGTAAAATGCACGTGTAACAGCGGTTCGAAAATGTCTTGGTTTATGTCTACCAATCTGTGAAAAACCTGCCATAAATCTTACCCAAGATTCATTTCACACGCCTTGATAGCCCTAATTACAAGTATGTGCTTGAAGACTTAAAACTTATATAATGAATTAAATTCTTCTCGTTGATATGAATATTCTAAAGAATAATAGGCTTTGAATATGTTGAGGCAACAACTAATTTTGTCCGTCTCTCATTGGTTGATTATTATCACTATTGCACTGAGTGTTTTAAAAGCATTGAAATATTTTGTATTTAATTAATCAGAACATTAAAAATCCATTTTTTTATGTAATGAGCAAAAACTAAACAAACAATGTAATTTATTCATGAAACGAATGAAGGTAAAATGTCTGTTTCATCAAAAAGGTAGATTAATATCAACTGGTACTTTGAATCTCCAATCTTCCAGGAGTTTTGTTACTTGTATTTGTTCTTTAAATATTCATCAAAAGTATTATATATCCTTTGAAACTCGTGAATATTAAAGAACTGGAGCATTTCAAGAATTTTGCAATTTCGTGAGCGTCAAAATCCATGTTAGAATTTACAAGAGCGTAAATTGATTTTATCTTTGATGATTTCAATATGTTAAATATCCACATCCTGAATTTGATCAATTACTCTGAAGTTTTTTTTTTTTATGAGAGTTCATACACCTCTAGGAATTTCTAGTTCCTAAACGGAGTACTTTTTACATAATTTTCAAAACTTCGTAAGAAATTGTTGATGTCTTACCATTGTGGATCAAATAATTTTTGATATAAAAAAAAGCTGAAATTGTTCCTTTAATTTTCTGCTCTATCATATTCAGGCCCTTTCCCCCCTTTTACTTCAGGCATAATGATAATTTAAGTAATTATGTTTTTGAACGAAAGATCATGAATTCTGTTCTCAACCTTGATGATTTAAGCTAACTCAAAAGATTTGGATTACAGTACAAAAAAAATCTTTTTTATTTAATTTTTCGTGTATTGATTCTTAATTTAATTGTGTGTATGCACCTAATACAAATATTAAAAGAATAACTTATTGCTACATTATATTACAAATATATATTATGCTAGTCGAGTTTCATGGCAGAAAATTTGTTTTATTTCTATTTTAATAGTATGTTGCAATACGAAGGTGGTTCAAAAAGTACCTGTTTTTGAACCTAAATGTCGTTAATAAGGATAGCCGGAGTTACTATTAAGTGCTGCCATCTTATAAACATCCCAAAAATAAATATGTCTTTGATTCATAGGTTTAGTTTTGATTTCGCAGCCATTTCCTGCCAAATTAAAATTTGATTGGTGCCACATTGAGTTGTCGGCGTCGAGATGACTTGGAGTCATTATTATACATTGTAAACCAAATAATCAAAACAATTGATTGCTTGTGGTGAATTTGCTGTACAGAAAGTGAAGACGACACGAAAAATTTTGATGACGTTTTGTTTTTGAGGATAGGGGATGTGATTTCACATTTTCCATTCCCAACATCCCATATATCATATCTAATACGGCTTCTTTTTGCACTGTCCTCGTAATGTCGATTTGTGAACATCTACAGGCAGTGCAAGTTATGTTAACTCCATATTGTGAATCACTTTGCTTTTCCATATTTCTCCATTCTAATAATTGTTCATTCAGTTTGTCTTAAGTGATTTGCTTCAGTATTAATGGTTATATTAACCCAGTTGTTCCTTGAACCCAACCAGCAAATTCATTTGCTTCACGTGCAGTTATAAGCCAATGATCGTCCCTATTCTACAAAAGAACTATTGCAGTTATAAATTGCTTCTTAAATGAAAAAGAACCATCGTAGCCGTGGTACAAACAACTCTGTTGTTTTTTCATCACAACAGTTGATTCACATTTCCATAATATTTCATCTCGCGAATTTTTATATTAAATATAAACTGCTTTAATTGTATAAAAATTATCTCTTTAGCAGCAATAAATTTTACGCTGTTGACACGTACAGTGGAAAATTTGCAATAAATCTCGTTCATGTTTTTGACCTCATTCAGATGGTTAAGTTATTCCTTTAATTTAATATGAACACATTCTACTAAGTTCTTTGACTTGTGGAGCAATGACTATCCTAGTTATTATTATTTTTGATAGTTAATGTTTATGCAGCACTCTACTTTCAGGCTGGTTAATCATGAGGAACATGTGCTGTGCAACTTCCCATCTCATTTTACCATTCCTCTTTAATTGAAATTCACACTAAATTCTTTTATATTATAATGGACGAATTTTCACATTAACTATAAGCTCTCTTATGCTTAAACATACTATTTTAGAGAGTTAGTCAATCACATAATTTAAAGGGAGAACTAATGATAAAATCGTTTGTAACTTTGGTGAAGGATAGTAAAATCTGTTTCCAGTTCTACACAAATAAAAGAACACAAATTTGAGTGATAAAGTTTCGTATTATTTTTAAAAATTATGCGTTAAAAATATTTTATCATCCAGTTAAAATGAATGTTTCTTTTTCTATTCTATCTATAAAATTAAAAATAGTAAAGAAGTTATTTCACAACGTACAAATAACGTCAAAGGAAGTGTTTCATTATTTCAGCTCTAACTTTTCTATTTGACTGAACTCTTTCTAAGGCCGTGGGAAGTAAACTTAACACTAACTAAGATACGAGAACAAGATACGTTATGATAAAAGAGCAAGATATGTTTTCGGAATTTCCAATGTTAAACTATGTGTTCATCCTTGTTTTCAGGAATTTAATGGGTATAGTGTTCTGCATGGCTATGGAACTGCATGCACAAATAAATTCACAATTTCATCACAATCTAAGAAAATAAAATATTTCTATTTTTCTATTCATTTTAAGGATTGCAGTTCTTGCAAAATATATTTTATATATGCATGCAGCGTAACATAAAAAGAAATAAAAAAAACATACAAAATAAAAGTACCTTTAAATAGTGCGATACATAATGTGCGATGGTAAAAATATCCTCCCTCCCCGTAAAAAGAATATTAAAATCAAATTAGTTTTATGCAATGAGCTAAATGAGAGAGCATTTCTTTTCTTAAATAAATCTCAATACCAAAATTATTTTAACATATCATTATTAGAAAAAAATTGCCCTAAAAAGGGTAAAATTATCACCTTTTTGACGAATACATTGGGTGAAGTTTAAGAAGAATGATTTATATCTTAGTATCTAGAATTTAAAATGGAATAATTTTAGAATTAAAAGATATATTTCTTACACACACGCATAATTGTTACGTAAATATGATCCATATTTCGCATGATTTTCTTGACAAACAAATGAATTCTTTTATTTAAGTATTTATTTGATGATTTTATATATATGTAACTCTTCTTGGGGCTGGTTAGCTATTTAACCATACGGTATTGAAATATTCTCAGTGCTTCAAGTAGAAAAACAAAAGTTTAAAAAAAAAGGTTTCAAACTTTAAAATATATATCTTAAGCAATAAGTGCAATATAAATTAACTCAAAGTGATAATTAAAAGTAAATCTATTATGATTTATAAGTCATATTTATAACTGATTTCTAAATCATATTTAGTGTGAAGTTACACTTGTTCAAAATACCTTCTTTCTGTTATGATCTCTGTGCAGCAAGAATAGGTTTTAAACTGTTTTTTAAAATTCAGTAATTTTCGGCCATATTTTATGAATTACATCAAAGCGATGATGTAAATGAAACCATTGAAAACTTGGAGAAGCAGATTTTTCATTACGTCCCATATATTTGTTAGTTATTGTTCTTTAAAATGTTGAAGTGCTTAAATTTCGTGTGCACCTTGACATCGAATCACCATTATTAAAACTGACAACGTTGGAATTTTGAGAGCGACGGAGTATTATAGTCTTCCATCAATTTCTCTAGATTGCATGCTGAACTACAGCCAAGTTGGATAGTGTTGTTGACCTATGAATTTCAAATTCTTAAAGTTTTTAATTAACCCCAATTATATATAAAATAGTAAACTATATCTACACAGCAGCAATTACTTTCCAACCGCAGTACAGGTTATATAGTATTTCCTGTTTTTTTTTACTGATGCATCCTATCTAACCAGCTTTTTTTAAGACAAATCCTTTAGGAAGGTATTTGTTATTCTTTTATTTATATTTCTTCTTTAAAAATGATCAAAAACTTTCACCAATTATTCTACAGAGAAAGTGAGGTACTATGCTAGTAGAAAGAAAAAAGCGAAGAAATTAACTTCTAAAAACACTCTGCTTAAGTTGTTTATTTTTTTTGTGATCTATCTAAAAATATAAACATATTTTAATTTCAGTCTTAATTATAGATCGTCTCCACGAATCCCTTATGTAGATTTATTGCGATATTAAAATAATTAAAAATTTGTATTTATTATAATAAGATTCATTTATATATCTAATATTATTTAACTTTCATGGGTAGTAATTTTTCATTTACATTGACAGGGATTAATTACATGAATTTAGAAATACATTATTCTCTATCGTACTTGGTTTTGAATTATATTTTTCTAACCTGTATAATATAAATATCAAGACTGTTAGGAAGGATTTATTTTACGGTGTGTTATCAAGTATCTGTATATTCACTTCACTTACAAGTCTGTCTTTTCCATTAAAAGAATTTAAACGCTTGTAAGAATTTCCAAAAATTGCGTAAAATTAATGCAGTTAAGTAGAAAATAGTTGAATTTAATGAAAATAATGAAGAATTACCCTGCCAAAACCGATCACAATAATCTCTTTTTCAAAAACAAGGAGCTGCATTAATATGAATTTGGCGAAAATCTCATTAACCTTTTAAGTGATTATGATGTACATAACGTCAGTATGTTTTATGTCTAGAATGATGTATGCTTCTATTTTTAGTGCATTTTAAGGGAATATTCACATATTTTAACTTACTTTTCAACTGTTATCAATGATAAATTACAAATGGAATTTTTTTTGGTTTTAAAACTACGTGAATATTTATGCCAGGAAATTATTTCCAAAATTTGACTATTTGACTATTTAAGAATAGAAAGGGTAGAGTTTCGTTAATAAACTAAAAGTAGATAATTTTATAAATTACGCATAAGCTTTGTTTTTAAAATATTTGATTATACACCGGTAATCTTGGTGATCGCAACTTAGAAACCATAAAATACTGAACCTTAATGCTGCCGAAGACCATGATGTAGTTAAGACTTAGTATTTCAAATCTAGCAGTGCCAAAAAATACTTGTGTTGGGATTGAGGTAGATATCTATTTCATTAAGTGACTTAAAATTATGCTACCTATTTGTTGTACTTAGCTTGAATTAATGAGAATGAAGCATTCAGAAACAAAAACAACTTAAAAGTAAATTAGGAGTCATGTTAAAATACAAAAGACAAGATTTCATGAATTGCAAATTGACTGCAGTATTAAATACAATAGGACAACAAAAATTATCAATGTAATACTGGGCTAAAAATGGCTTAAGTAGTTGCTTATTATAGATAGTTTTTAAGCTACAGTTTTAAATGTATCATCGACATATTTACATTGTTTGAACATAAATCATTTTTCTTTAGATTATTTGAAAGGAATTTTATTTATCAATTAAATAACTAGCATGAGTTTCTAAGCTCAGGTGACGTCCTCATCCCTTAACTGAAGATCAAAATTGCTAGGCCCGTTGCCAATTGCCGTCGTGTTGCTTCTTAGTGTGATGTTGATAAACAATCGCAATGAGTTTGCATTTGTCAAAAACGCTCAGTTGTACAAACTGTGAAGACATCCTGTTACCGCTCTCATCTGTTATTTTAAATGTTATTCTAAGATCTAAATTTCTCCATAAGTTCAAGCACAGACTAAATAAATATAATAGACAATTCTATCTAGAATATATGTGTATATTAACTCCTCTGATGAGATGAATGCTCTCAAACACTTTACTTTCATCATCCGTTAGATGTAACATATTCTATAGTCCATCAAAGAATACGCTTAACGGAATATGATACAAGTACTTCATGTGATTGCACCGAAAGCGTTGAATACTAATTTCTCCCAATCCGCTATATACGACTGAACACTTCCGCGAACATCACTCTAACATTCTTCTTATTACCATAAGCTTAATTTTATCCTCTTTCCGTCTTCTCTCCTCTTTCTTTCTCACTACACCTCAATTTATATTTGAACTTTGCTTTGCATAATTAGAAGTTGATTTGTTTGAATCAAATAGAGTCAAGGAAAAATGTATATAGACAGTTGAACAGAAGTAAACGTTCTATCGTTAAAACACACACACACACACACACTACACACACACACCACACACACACACACACACACACACACACACACACACACACACACACACACACAGCCTCCTACATTACTCTTGTTGTCAAGACTCTTGTAAGAAGTTCAGATACATATTTTATGAATGAAACATCATTCCTTAACAGTTTTAGTATAACATTATCATTATCTTCTAATGAAATA
The DNA here is from genome assembly GCA_019974015.1 of Nephila pilipes. Classification (NCBI taxonomy): domain Eukaryota; kingdom Metazoa; phylum Arthropoda; class Arachnida; order Araneae; family Nephilidae; genus Nephila; species Nephila pilipes. Next base: position 475,219 of record BMAW01040220.1, on the reverse strand, counting down.
TAATTAGCTTATGTCATTGGAAATGAGATACATTAGTGTTAAGCATCAAATCGTAGTAGATCTTATTTTTAGCAAATTCTCACTATTACACTATTTTCAATTTTTCTCTTATTGTTAGGCTGACATGATTGAATACCACTTGTAGATATGGAGTAGAGAGTTTGGGAGTGATGCAACAAAAATCAGTCGAAAGGGCAAGACTGAAATACAGTTACATTCTCAATTGTTCTCTTCTGTACAAGATCACAGAATATTTTATTCTATTAAAGAATCTGGTTGAGAGTAAGTGGTATGGAGTAGAAGTTAGAAGAGGGTGTAAACTCATTACGACGTCTCGTCACTTTGACTGTGATTCTATCTACGAAATGCGTCAGCTAGTAAGCCTTGTGCTGTTTGTGCGAATAACAATCAACTTGAAACGAGCAAATCAACATGGGGAGAATATTGTTTTATCTCATCCATGCTTCTCTAAATTATTCTTATAAGTTGAAATTATGGAAAATATGCATGTGTGTGTGCATTTCTGTGAGTAAAGTGAATAAATGCAATTAATTTATTTTAACAATGTTATCTGTTCTTATATTCAAGTAATTTTTCTTGAATGTAGTATTTATTGAGTCTCATCTAAATAGAAAAAAACTTTATGAATTAGCTATTCATTTTGTTGGTTAGCATCAAAACTACTTTGCGGGAAGAAAAATCTCTGCTAGCTTATAAAAAATGGTTTCACCTAAGTTATAATGATTTCTTTAACTCAGTGCTAACGAATAAAATTTTCACCTTTCACAGTTACTCCTCAAATCTAGGATTTCTTAGAAATAAAAAAGAAAAATATCTAACATTATTTTCAGTTTCAGTAACTAGAGTATATTTTAAATGAACCTATATATTCGCTGAATGAATTTAAGTCTCATAACCTTTCGTTTATTTCTTTTATATTACGCTAAAAAATAGGTTATAATTCTTTTGAATACACTTCCTAAAATCTCTATGGTAATTCTTAAAAAGTGCTTATTTTTAAAAACAGCTTTAATCATTAAAATAACTTATATTAGACAAAAAAAAACAATCTCTTTTCTTTGAAAGAAAGTCATTATTTTAAATATTCTCACTAACATATTTATTTAAATTAATTGAGCTGTAGAATTTTTTTAAAAATTCCTTTTAAGCATACTAAAAGATAAAAGATAAAAAATGTCTTTTGTAAATAATTTATTAAACTATTTCATCACTATGAGAGAGAAAGTTTACTTTCCACCAATTATACATTAATTTTTTCACATTATTTTAAAATTGCTTTTCTTTCTTACCTTTTAAGAAATAAAGTAATTCAAAATAGATTGCAATTGTAATAATTGGATATAACAATATATATTTTTAAAATTAAAATAGTATATAAAGCATTACTTAAAACCAGCCAAACGATTTTTCAGATTTATTAACTTTTCAATGAAGTGAAGTATATTCCAAAAAAATGACAAGGAAATTAGACTTGAGGCCAGGTTTGTAAATGTGACAGTTAAATTCAAACTTTGATAGCAGTTTTTTCCAACCTTTACATTCCCTTTTTCTGCCCTAAGCCATTTTGTTCTCTGGAAAATGACGTCTTTGAAATGGGAAATTTTAGGCTTATTTTTTAGTTTATATTTATTTCATATCTTTTGATACTGATGTTCATTTACAGCTGTGAAATTTACTGCTGTCGTAAGATTTCCAACAACATAGAACTAAGTAACTTCGATCTCTATGTTATGATTAGAACTGATATGTTTACTAGTCTGAAATCGGTTATCGCAAATCGATTTTCTTTCCAAATATTTTTGCTGTTTTTTTTAAAAATCAAAACCAATTCAAAGCCTATTTTGTTTTACTGTAATTTATGAATAACATTTTGAAATGGAAAAGATACTATTAAGTTTTTACTCTTTTACGAAACATTTTTAATGCATCCACTCTAATTTGGGTTTGAATAAATTATGCTTTCTGTTTTGTGGATGATTTTATTTTGACATGGAAATCAATTATCTATTATTGTCATTTAAAGTTAAGATATAAAGTAACATTGTCTGCTAAAAATATACAGATTTTTAATTTTAAAAATGAAACAAAGACATAAAATTATATCAAAAAAATACAATCAAAATAGAATTTTAACTGAAACGCTGCATTGAAAATTTTTAAAAAATATATATTAAAATTCTACTTTGTGTTTGAGAATCCATGCCTCTGAAAAAAAAATTCAACTTATTATTGAATCTTTAATTAGAAAGTTTATTGTCTGAAATTCTCCTTTATTAAAGTTTAATCCACATATTGAAAATTTAGGAATAAATAATTGACCAAAATGAGGTAGAAAAGCAAATGATTTTTTTTTTTTTAAATTACAGCCCATTTGAATTTTTGCCAGGTTGGACTTTTGATATTTATATTAACTTCCTCTTAAATGGATGAGTATGACGGATGTCCAAAAAAAATCGAAAAGGGGGGTAAATATTTTGAAAATATCTAAATCATATGTGCATCAAACACTTTTGACCTAATTAATTCTTCACAATGCACTCCGTAAGCCGATGAATGAGCTTTCTTATACTTTGTCAAAAAAATTCTCCTGCAGCAGACATTTGATCCAATGCTTGACGTCACCTGGACCTTATTTGTAGAAAAGCTTCTTTCCCTCATAAGCAAATTCAGAGAGGTGAAAAGAATGAAAATCGGATGGTGCTAGATCAGGGGTTGTGAAAGGGGAGATGGCTGTAGATGATGTCCCAGCTGAGTGAAATCCAAAACTGCTTTGTATGTTGTAATGTAGGAGACGTGCATTATAATGCAACCTCTTTTCATTCACAATCCTCTTCTTTATTCTGTATCGTCTCTTCGTAATTTTTTTTTTTATGGTTTCTCAGTACGGCCTGGCATTATTCCTTTGGATTTAGAAAATTCAGACGAGAAGAATCTCTATGCGGTACAAAAGACAGAGATCCTTATTTTAGGGGCAAAGCAAAAAGTTTTGGATTTTTTTCTTTCAGAGCTTTACACTCCTGACAAATATTTGTACGCATTAGTTCTGGCCCATGACACCATACCGAAGACAGTTTTATATTTTGCTGGAAAATCTGAAACGGCACATTTCTTCTCGCGAGGAGATACCGGAATTAAGCTTCTGGAAATCGCAGCTGACGGATTTGAAGCCAGACGCTCGTTTCTAAAACGAGACTGAGAATTTTCAACCGACTCAGCCAAACAAGAGTACATTCTACTCCCAAGAGTTTGATTTGAAAAGCAGTGCAATCAACTTTGGTGAAAGGAATTCTTTTGAGTCATTGTACTTTACTTTCTTCAAACCATTGTAGTTGAGCAATTATTGAAATATAGTAATGCCATCCTAATAATCCCACCAAGTTACATTTTTCTTACTCAGTTCATTTAATGCTTCAGTTCTGTCTAAGATAATTATTCTGTTTTCCTCATAATTACAATACTGAATATTAATAATTATAAGAAGAAAATATCAAAACACTTATTTATGCTTCCAGGAACGTTTTCAATTAGCGATAGATATTCCTGAAAGTTAGGTTAATAGAATTTTAAGTGAAAGACAACCCATAGATAAAATTGTCTCAAATCTGAATATACAAAATAACGAAAACCAAAATATTAAAGTCTTATATTTAATATTTACTTATATTTCACGGTGAATGCACACCAAAAATAACAGTTCTACAACTTATAAAGTAAATACATATTATTTTCACTCATTTACGTAGGATTCTATAAAATATTTAAACCACAAATAACTTCAGGTTTCATTGAAGTTTATAACAATATGTTACGAAATTTTGGATTTTGTAATTTGTGATTAGAATTTAAAAATACATGAAGGCCAAAATCACTGGACCATTTTAAAAACGAAATAACTTATTTAGATATTAATAATGCACATTTGCTCTCTCTTATAAAACAAATAGCACTTTGGAAATAAATTTTATTTAGCTTGAAAATTGCATCCTTTAAATAAAACACCATTTGCCTTTTGTATTATTTTTTTTTTAAGGAGTAAACGATCCCCTGCTATGATGTTTCTTTTGCTGCAAATTAAATTGCAAATTTTGGTAATTTTTTCAGCATGTTGGCTTATCTTTCAAATACTCTGTCTTTACCGAAAATTCTACCTAATACTTTGCTGCAAAATGAAATAGCAATTTTCAGAATTTTCTTCAAGTATGTTGCTATGTCTTTCAAATATATACCTCAAGTGTGTAGCTAAGCCAGGTGAGCGTGGCGTCACTTGATTTCAGAGTTTCTCGAACAATAACTTTTCTTCCAGAAAATTGTTCCATTAGCCCACCTACTGGGGACCTGAAAGGCATAGCACTATCTTCCTACCACTGAAGAGCGGACTATCCCGCATCTAGACGCTATAATCAACTTGTTCACTTGTTTGGGAGGATAACACGATATTATTGTACGAAAGCATTCTCGCTAGTAACCTAGTCCATCGAAGCAGAGTATCTCTCTCTGAGAGCGACTGCACTTTCAAGAGTGACAAGTGCGGTTTCACTCTTTAACCATGTTCATATAATGCTTAAATAATTCTAAAGTTCTTATCTTTGGGAGGTTCAATGCCTTTTGTATAACGTATGCCTATTATGATAAAGGGCGGGTACTTTTTTTCAAATAATTTAGCTGAGATCGATCCAGTCTCATTCTGATGAAAAAGAATTAGTTATTGATGATTTAAAAAATAGCTGACAAACAATTGAATTGCAGTAACCTATCCGGTGCACCTTTGGGACAACTGCTTTGCTTCAGTTGATTTTCCAAGATTATCGAACATCAATATAGTTTTAACGGGAACAATTTAAAATAAATCACTTAGATAAACTTTTAAGCATTTAAAACACGTATTTCATTTTTTGTTTACGCACTTAAACCTGCATAGGTTGATAAAAATATATGACAAAATATTCAGTTATACTAGTAAAACCGCGCATAAAATTGAACTTTGAACACTAATTCTATCTGAATATCTATATTGATCAAAAACACAACAATAGTGGATAAAAATAAACTATACAATGAAAATTAAAATAAGTTATTACAAATTTTTTGCACCTATTTACATTTATTAGTTTCATTAGCATTTGTTGGCTTCTGAGAACATTTTACTTGTTCTATATACAACTGTAATATTAGCCAAACATGATAGGTGTAATGTACTGAAAAAATAAGAAATACAGTACAGTACTGAACGGAAAACTGACTTTAACATAAACACTAATGCATAGTACAAAGTTGACACTTGAGGTCAAGGGCAATGACAAACGCTGGAAAACCTTGGATGAATGACCTGATCAGCCGAATTATAGAATGTGCTAAACCTCCGTATGCAGGTTAAAGATTACTTATTATATTACCTAGAAGAAAAAAATTCTTCTGAAGAAAGCAAGCAATTCACCTTAAAAAAAGTGGAAAAGGATTTAAAAAAATCGTGAAGCCCCTTGTAATGCTATTTTATTGAGAGAGAAAACTTCTAAACGAATATTATGAGAAAGGGAGCCGACAATATATTTAAAATCTAATGCTTAATTCAAAGGCCAAAAGCGTATAAAAAATTTTCAACGCAAAAAACAAACAATTCTTAAAAAAAAACAACAGACTTTTTTTTAAGTTAACACTGATTGAAAACTCTTAAATCTTGACATTACATCAAGCCTGAAACTGAAATAAATGTTTAGAAAAGGTTCAAGTGGTCACATCAAATCGCAATAAATTATTTGTAGAGACGATGTATGAATTTAATGATTTCTATGTTTAGAGTTTAATTTAATTTTCCTTCCAATATTAGATTGTAATTCAATATTAATTTGTCCTCTCATGTATGCATTTTATTTTGGATGAATAAAAGAAAGAAAGAAATGAACTGAAAACAATATATAGTTCAATTTGGAGCATGCCTATTCAGTCATTTCAAATCCGAGCATTGATTTAGATTTTTCCATATACTTAACACGCAGTTTCCTCACTGGCCTTTTCTCCAGAAATGTATCTCATCGTTATAAGATGATCTAAAAAAAGTAAAGGAGGTTATTTTGAGATTTTTTCCTAACACTTTAAAATTTTTAAGTGGAGCAACTACAAAAAAAATCTATAAAAAAATAAAAGACAAACGAAGATCTGAATGACCCATTGATACGATAAATAAAGAAAATACAACAGTTGCGAAAAAACACGAGATAACCGATGTACAAGTAGATACATTAGTTGTATGCAGTATTTTTTTTTTATCTCATGCCAAACGACATCATGTCAAAAATTCAAAATTATTATCCTTAAAGGTATAAAAAAAATGAGTAGTAATATATAAACAAAGAAATCGAATTACAAAATCATACCAAAAATGTACACATAACTAAATATACATAGAATGAACAGAAATTGTATCTGCGGAGATCTTTAGATACGCTCTTCAAAGCAGTAATGCGTATAAGAATCTGGGTGATAAGAAATTATTCTTTGACTTTTATGTTTTAGAATGAGATCTAAAATAAAAATAGACAGTCAATATGATACAAATTCGAAGTTGTCAATGATTACATATAATCCCCATTCTGGTTTGTTTCTGACAGATTGTTTTACCAAAAGAAACATTGGATGATGTGAAGAATTCCATTATATATATATATATATGCATAACTCATATACCTGCATGCAGAAAAATGACTATTTAGATGTTTTCGGTAGAATACTGAGTAATATATTTTCCCAGGGCATTGTTTCTGAATGACTATCCTTATCCTATACTGCAAACCACGATTAATTTGAAGAACAACATATATAACGGGTATATTCCCATTTATTATTTAAAGTTCAAATGTCAGGATACAATTCTTAGGAATAATAACGTAATAACTGATTGATTGGGAAGAACATTAGATTATTGCAACTAACACTGGCGATCTTTACCAGTTTGATATTGAAAGGACATTGAATTTTGACCGATGTTATGTAATACAAAATGAAAGCTATTTATTGATATAATTTATTATTTTATATTACCTTACAAAACTAAATTTAGAGGTAAAGGTGAGGGTAGAAATATTAAAAATGGATCAAAATCGTTACAATTCCATTCTAAAAATCAATGTATGAATCAAAATAATGGAGCATTTATTCTGTATATATCAAATTTTATATTACTTTTTTTTGTCGTTCATGTATTATTTATATGACTGACAGCGGGAGGTAACAACTTAAAACTACATGGTAAAATCATTATTTTATCTAAAAATGGTAAAATAATAAAAAATAGAGCTCACTTTTTATTCCAATTCCATTTAGCGAAATGCTCTGGAGTATCAGTGAAATGCACCA
>BMAW01040220.1:455348-465348 GCA_019974015.1 Nephila pilipes | reverse complement strand
TTTCATTTTAAAAACAATTGAAATACAAACTGTATTGACAAAATGTGTATTCTCGTTTTCCAATAAAGCCACGATATTACTAGCTTTTTCATTAAATGGCTCCATCGTCTTTGTTTACTTAAGCTACTCTTGAGAAAATCATAATATTCTTTCTCTTTACAATTAGCTGTTTCTACATTTTCGAAATAAGAACACGATTGTTTTTTCCAGAATTCAACGAATGAAAATTTGAAGATAATTATTTATCAGAATGTTTTGAACTGATGTTGGAAAGTTATAGATTATTATAAATCCTAAGCCAATAAATATTAAGTGGAATTCAATAATTATGTTTATAAGATTTGTTAAGTATGTTTTTGTTTTTACATTTTGTTTCCTAATTATTTATAAGAAGTCCGCTTGATATTATGTATCAACTTAATGCTTTCTTGGTTATCTTTAAACGACTAATTTTGGCACATTCTTGCAAGTTGATATTTTCGTGAAAAACTCAAAATTTAAGTGGTTGAATTCAAAACTAGCAGTAAGTTATTCAAAGAAAGAGAGAAAGCGTAGAGAAATTTTGTTTTCTACTTATATTTTTCTTTGTTATCATGCATAGTTTGAAATCATGATATATATATATATATATATATATACTCTGCCATATATATATATATATACGTATATATATATAATGATTTAACTTTAATTAATATTAGTTTCTCATGATAATAATTTAATTTCATAATTTTTCTCAATTTCCAATTTAAAAGTAAAGTGTTCATTCTTATTTCCTGATATCATTCCTTTTTAACTTAATTTATGCAATCATGTGTTTTTGAAAATTAGCAGAATAAGCAGATCTCCCGCCTTCAGACCTGTAGGGATGATTCCTACCAGACTTCAGGTCTGTAATTAAATTCCATTGAAATCCCTCCATTCTTCCCACATGTTCTATGACATTTATTGTGAAATTTCCCTACTATATAGCCAAGAACAGAGCGAAAAGCCCTCTCTTGCTCCTACTCTTGTTCTTACAGCTTCTGGTTTTACACTCTGGTTTTTGCTCTTACACTCCTCTCTGATGATCATCTGAGATATTTATGGTGTTTCGCTTCAGCCTTGATGGCCGAAGCCTGACTAAAGTCTGACAAAATAAAAATTCTTTTCGGCTATGTATTCATAATGTTCCATTAATGTTGAACCAACATTTAATATCATTCATTATATATATATATATATAAGATAAAAAGTGGGGTAATAGAAAGTCCTTTTTTCAACGATGGGATTATTTTGTAAAAAAAATTATCTCACAATTACAACGCCAAAGTGTTGATCATATATGCGTCTTACGCGCTTATTTTTTAAAATATAATGACAAGGTGAACTAGTATTAAATTATGTATTTTGCAATTTCTTTCATTGCTGAAAATATTATTGTATACGTATTACTAATAAGTTTTTCTAAAAATTGTTGAATTTTATTTAGATTATTTATATTCAATTTATTTTCAAATACTTATGTCACAATATGCGAATATCAAATAAAATATCTTATCTTTATTAATTTTTATTTTGCATTTATGGCTTAAAGATTTTTTTTGTAATTTACTGGTATTCTGGCTTTTATTGAAAATTTTACCGAATTATCGGTAATAGGCATCAATAAATTTGCAATCGCTAATTTTCTATTTACTCTTACTTCTTTTGTAAAAAGAAAAAAATTTCCCCTAATTTTCCTCATCTTTTTAGATAGCTTAGCACTAATATAGAAAATGAAATGTTAATTTTGAAGAAATAAAGATAGAAATAAGAACATTTTAGGCATTATTATTTACAGTTCTGTGCATTAGCACAGATATATTTTATTATATCTGTTTATTATTATTAATTATATTTATAATAAATTTCTAACTTTCATTTGATTATTATAAGTAATAAATGTGTATCTATTTTTCATTTTATATTTTCCTTATCCAATAAACAAAAACTAATTTTTTTAATCTTTCGGCAATAATGCTATTTAATTTCAGATTATTTTCGTCCAATGAATCTAATTTAACACACAATTTACTCGCGTTCGTAATTTTAAGAAACATTTGTTTTTTTGTTGAGACACATTACAAGTATTCTGGAGCAATTCTTTTTCATTATCAGGACATTAAACTTTATAAACTAGACAGACTCGAGTTTAAAGCACAATTTCATTTCATACTGATGATACTGTCTCTCTTCATGACCACTTTTTAATCTTCATTAGATTATTCTATATATTATTTATGTATTTTATACATAAATAAAATGTAAGCAACTGAGTTTATTTGGTTGTTTTTCTTCTTGATCATTAAATATACAAATATGTAAATGTAATAATATGCCTCATTTCCCAGTTATTTGAACAAGAATTTTTAAATAACTAATTTCCAATAACTTGTTATATTATTGGAACATTTGAACATAACATATTTTGTTTTCTCTACAAACAAGTACTTGTCAATATTATTTCCAGAGTTCACGTTTAAGAATTTTTTTTATGAAGGTGCATCAATTCTTACAAGTACTATTTTCAAATATTTTTATCACCTTATGTTATTTTCGATTTTATTTATTATAATGCTCTGTTGACATTAACGTTACATTTCAATTCAATTTTGTGTTTCATATCAAACAGAAAATCTTTTTTTCAAAGGTTAATTCTAAGATATAAAAAAGTATAAATTCAAAGTAAAGATTTATATCAAAGCAATTTACTAATGGGAAATCTACAGAACACTGCATAAAGAACTTTTTATTCTTATTCGAAGGAAAACATAAGTTTCTGAAATTTAAAACTAAAAATAGAAAGATTAAAACGTTTTTGCAAGTAGCTCAATGAATCGTATTATATCTGCTTAAACACACTCCAGTTATGGGCAAAAAAATCCGCAAATTTTGAAACTTCTTCGAATCACTTTCCTCATATATTCCCACTTCAGTTACATCGATAGACAGAAAAATGTTTTGGTAATATTTGCTTAAAATATTTGATAAACTCTTTGCTTTTTAACTACGAATTTTTTCAGTTCCGCTTCAAACAAAAAGCATTGAAGAAAAGTTAAATATGCTCTTTAGTTCGAAGAATATTTTTTCTTTTCTTAAAAGCACAGTTATACGGAAAAATATTTCTTAGTTGCAATATCATAAGAGAAAAGCATTATATACATCCGCATACCGATCGAGCATATAAACCGAATTTAATTGCCACAAAATATTTAACCAATATAAAAAATTGAGTTTCATGTGTCTTTTTTTGATGCTTTAATATCCTATTATTAATGTTTTTAAGAAAGTTCATGTATTTTGAAGGTAGATGAATTATTCAAGCAACAGACAATTATATACCATTTATTGAAACTAAAGAAACTGTACAGGGATAAAAATGCAGAGTTTTAAAAAATAAAAGAAAAATCTGTACCCAAACTGAATTTTCCTCGAAATACTTCCATTCTTTTAATGAAATTAAATAGATATAAATATAAAAATATTGTACGAAAAATATTGCAAAACAATTTTTCTGCGAAATGTTCTATACTTAGAGAAAAGAGTTACCAAGTATTAGAATGCTTTGATTAATTTCCATTCATCTTTTGAATAAATACACAACTCAGTTCATCTTTCAATTATATGTAAACATTTTTCATGTTTTTCTAGGTCAATGCTTAAAAATATATTCGCCCGTTCAATTTTCTGAGAACTTTCATTGTTTTTCACTTTCCGTGATTTTTCACGAAAAGAAAAATATCCAGTCCTGGATAGTTTTTTGTATATCATGTTATCAGATTCTAAGAAAGTGAACTATTTAACTTATGTATTTTTATTTCAAGTAATTTTTTTTGATTGCGATCTCAGTTTGTATTTGTTTTTATGCCAAATTATTGTGTTGTAACAGTTTTAAAATTATAAAATTATGTCTTATGTTATTATAACATGATATCCACAATCACATTCAACGTTATTTTATTGTTAACTAAACCAAAATAACGATATTATGCTTTAGAATATGAACCGCAAATATTAATAATTTACTTCTATTTTTTAAATTCTTTTATCCGAATGAACTTTCAATATCTTTCTGAAATTTGAGCTCCAAAAGTATTTCGAAGCTCAAAAAATATATATTTCCGCTCTTAGCATTATAGCATTAGTTTCGAAAAAAATTTCAGCTACATTTTCAGAACCGTTCCTTTTTTCAAAAAACTGCGAATATTTTTTATTAGACATCCAAAAATAGAAGGAAGAGCTCTTTTTTTTTTTACATAAAAAAATTGATATAGTGGAAGCTGCATTTTGAAGATTGACGCCTTCTCAGAATAAAAATTGTTATCTTTCTGCATCGATGAAATATGTATCATTTTCACACACACATACAAAAAAATAAAATTCCACTTTTATAAAACTGAGTTTGATCTTTCAACTTCAACGGGGGCACAGTTGCTATTCAGTGCTGAATAGACCAGTTCTTTCATATTTTCATAATATCCGAACTTTATGGAAATTATTAAAAAATTAAATAAATTGTTTATATATATATTTTTAATTTTATATTCATTTAAGAAAGTGAGATGTTTAAGTCAATGATATTATGAATGGTTGATTCCATTTAATTATTTAAGAAGAAAGATAAAAAACAGTTGGATCAAATAACAGAAATAACGTATTACAATATTAGAAAGCAGAAACTCTTCTTTTTGGATGTGTAACGTACTGAGGAAAATATATTTATAGCAATTAAAAATTTTCGATAATTGTCATGCAGTTATATCTTTCCGATTGTTTAATCTATTGTGCGAAATCAAGAAAAAAGACATATATGTAGCGTTATTAGAATTTTGTGTATATTTGTTCATGTGTTGATTGACTGATTGATTGAATTTATGAGATATGGAGCAAAAAAAAAAAAAGAGCAGCAAAAAAAAAATAATAAAAAAAGAGCAACAATATTATCTCCATTAAAATATTCTTTTGACTCAATACATATACAATTATTTATCTTCAGTTAAAATGTTTTGAACACTTGTTTATTACCTATTGCACTGTTCAAAAGCTCTTTGAAAGTAAAATTGCGTTGTGGGTCTATCTTGTGGGTATTCTAGACGCGATTTCTATAGGACGCGTGTTTTCTACAAATAAAAAGAATAAAAGAATATGTTTCACAATATTTATGTGGTTAAAGGTACTACACTTTGCATTACCCTTTAAATTGAGTTTGTGTAAAAACCCAGGAGCTGTGACCATTTTGCTGATAATTCGACTGCATAGTATTTACTCTCAACTGCTTTTTGTCCAGTTGGATATTATATCTATAGTCAGGATGTTCCTTAAAATTTCATAAAATTTGCTTGAATGATAAATTTTAATAGTGCCTTTCATTCGGTTTCTGAAAATATTGCTATTGAATGTCTTTTGAAGCAATCCAGTCGGTGTATACAATGAGCTTCGGTACCGATTTTGCAAGATTGTTGGCCTGTTCTTTACAAAAGATGTTCGAGCGTCCCGGAACCCAAAGTAGTATTATCTGATTATGCGATTGTATAAATATCATGCTGAGGAAATCTATGAGTGACTTTTTGGGATTTAATATTGTAATTTTTCGGAGTAAATAGCACAGAGAAGCTATTGGACAAAATGAACAGAATTTTGTTTAATTCAGTTAGATCATCTAAAGATTGGCAAATGGTTAGTGCTTCTGTTGTAAAGATAGAATTTTAATATGCTTTATACTTGGTTAGCAAAAAAGTCATTTTCCGTAATATCTGCAATGTAATATTTTGTTTTTATGAAGCGACCGTAGATATTATGAAAAAAAATCTGAGAAACTGTGGTTCACTGATTCATCAGACAACCCGCTTATAATAAAATTTGGTAAGTTTTTATCATTAAATTAAAATACATCGGTACAAACCTCTCACGGAAACTTGACGACATACATCAGTGTAGGAAATGACGCAATTTGTTCTCCATTAACGTTCAATGTGTGAAAAATATTTATGATATCTTTATCCCTTTCCACTAATTTTCAGATTTATTGTGTCAGTGCTGTCAAGGTGCATAGGAGAAAAGTTGCCATTTGATATTTGAGTGATAAAAAATTTATTTAATGAAAGAATTTCCTGTTAAAAATTTTATTTGCTTATTTTCACTAAGTGAGAATTTCCTGTCTAGCCAATTTTAAAATTACAATATATGGCGACGACTGAGGAAGACCCAACGTAATTTTGTGTGGTTAGTTTTTATTACATTGAAGGGTTTGAGCTGATTTTCTGATTATTTACTTATGATATGACAAGTATAATAAAATGTACTGCAAATGCCATTGTTTCGGTTAATTTAATAAATTCTTCAGATTACGGACCACGGTGCTTATATGTCATATTTCAAAGGTATTGTTGATTCATAATAGATACATTTTGGTTCTTTTTGGAAAAATATACTCTCAAATATATAATAGAGGAATGCCATGGGAGTGGGAACGCAGGCAATATAATGTTAGGAAATGTTTGAATTCTTTTATCTGAAATCTCTGTTATTGTATTTTTGTCCGGGCTTAAGATAAATTTCCAGTATTCCAACCATTTTGGGACTCTTTGCAATTCTTTGGTAAAATTGGTTGAAAATATGATTCAAATATCGCCTGTCATGAAACTCACAATTTTAACTACTGGGTTTCCGCGGTCACCCATCAAAAAAGTATAGAAGAATGGTAAAACTTAAATTATGGAGATTATTTCTCAAAATAATTAGTCTGCTAAATTATTTGTAAAATTGAAAAATCACGATTTACAATAATTAAACAATTTTTTCTAGTATCTAAAAGCAAATAAACTAAACAGTTTAGCGGACGACTGGTATTCTGGAATAGCATTCACTGTAGTTACGATGCATTTTTATTCATTATCCATTGTCTTAAGAGGAGATATTTCAGTGAAATGTTGAAAATAAATATAAACTTGTGGTATTAATGTAAGTTAAAATTTAATTGATTGACTGATTTTCATCGCCCTTAGAAGCCACATTGGAGCTTTTAACGACGGACTTGTAATTTTAAACTTCGATCAAGTGACGAAGACGACAAATGAACTGGCACCTCACTCTCCAAACATCCACACCATTCTATGAGAGAACATTAAAGCTCGACGGATTTAACATGCATCATCTCCTTTACACGACGGAATTTTAGTAGAATCAGGATTCGAAGCAGTAAAGGAGACTCTGTTGGCCAGTATCACTGTTATGATGTGGGCTAAAGATTGTTCTGGAATACATTTTGCGACCTTTCAAAAAGTGGGCAATATAGACACAAGGGCCTACTACCACATATTGATTTTTTTTAAATCGCAATTTTGAAGCAACATGCAGGCGATCAGCGAGGGACCTCGTAATTTTGAACCTCAGTCAAGTGACGAAGACGACACATGAAGTGGTACCTTCTTTTCCAAACGTCTACTCCAACGGAGGATACTGAGGTACGACAGATTTAACGTGCATCAGCTCCACTACACGTTGGGTCTTAAGTGGCATCAGGATTTGAACTCACACTTCGACGTAAGCAACGCCGGCTGCGAGCATGCGACCAGTGACCACTCAGTTACCGCGACCATACTTAAAATAGAAATATTTATGATAGAAAAGATTTGATACAGATATAATATTAGAACTGAAGGAAATGAGAATAAATTTATAAATTTTCACCAGAATTATTTATTGTTTAGAAATAATTGAGCTGATTCTCAAAATTAATGCAAATTTAAACTAAAAATAACATTTCTAAACTGTCATATCTCAAATGCTGTTACATCTATTTATATAATTATATACCTGAATCGTATAGAGACTTAAAAATGCGCAAGATTTGAAGGCAAAGTATTGAATATGTAGCTGACCTTCGGGACTCAAATATTAATTTAGATGCTCTCTGTAAAGATACGGAGGAGAAATCATTAATCATTTTCAATAAAAAGTCAATAAATAATCCCAACTACTGAACGGTTTTAAATAAAACGATCTCAAGAGCTTTTGAAGTATAAGACATTAATTGTGATTTAAGAGTTTTGTACAGTAATAAGGTCTTACAAATATTTAAAGAAAAATTTAAAAATCCATCCCCTTTCTTTCTAAAGTAAACAAAAAATTTAAACAGCTGTCGGAAGTAGATGTTATAAGCATACAATAATAAACTATTTTCAATTGCAGTGATGAAAACCTATATGATACCTAGTATTTAATAACTGCAGCATAATTAGTTACAGATTTTTCACTTTAAATATAAAACGAGCTATATGCTATCAAATAAAAAACACAATGTTGTAATAACTATAGAACAATGTATGTAAAAAATAAAATAAAAATTTGAAAATATTTAATTGAGTTCTCTTTAATTCCAACCCCTGCCATTAAAAAAAATCAATTTTTTCTGTAAAAAAAATGTGAATGTTTTCTTATTTAATAAAATATCTAGAGGAATAGAGGTAATAAAAAAGCACGTTCAAAGAAAATATCTAATTAAACACAAAACCATTTATTCTTCTCGCGACATTTCTTTAAAAAATGAATGAAAATTGATAATAGCGTCAACACTTCAAAAGAATAAAAAAAATAAGTTATTTAAAATCACGTCAAATGAAGGCAAAAAATATATATATTAACTCTTAGTAAAACAACTTCTGAAAACTAGATACGTGTTTATTTTAAGCAGAATTCATTAAAGACAGAAAAGGCAATTTTCTAAGTTTTTAACCTTAAATGATTTGCTCTCTTACCAAGCATACAATAAGTTAAAAATGACTGCATAAAAAGTATTAAAGCATTAAAGCACGCCGTACTTTTCCTACTGAGAAGGGGCGATTTTAATCCTCTTTTAGAAAAGAGGATTAAATATAAGTCCTAACAGAGATTTTCACAGAAATTAGAAAGCTATTTTTAACAACTCGGTATTTTGTTTCCAATCACTTGTAGGTCCTACATTCTCCTTTTTCATGTTTTATTTATCTTACGTATCACCTGTCATCCCACGCATCGTTCGATGAATTCTTTATAATTACTCCAACCAACCGAAAACTCTTTAGAAAAATATTGAATTTCATTTTAAAAATATTTTGAAAAGCAGTTTTTATACATCTGAATATTTTGGAGCGCGTGATTTGGAAGATGAAAAAGAGAAGGAAAATGGGGCTAGAGGGAGTTTCAAGTTTCAGATTTCTTTGAATAGAATAAAGAAGATATTAATAAAGAAGAAAAAATATTTTTGCTTTCCAGGAATGACAGGATTAGGATGTTTTGAGTCTATTTCTAAGTATATAACTTCAGGATCTGATATAAAAATACTTTCTAAGAAAATATCTCAGACACTAACAAATTATTAGAATAACAGTATTTGAAGAGCAGATAAAATTTCAAAATTAATGGAACACCTTGAGCAGCGAAATTATTTCAAATAATTTTAATATTATCGTTTAATATTTCAATTCGAAGTAATATGACCAAGACTTACTTTTTTCGTTCATAAGTTATAAAGAATAAGTCACATAAATAATAAAAATTATGAATTGAGTCAAGTCAATTAAAAATTTAATGACTTATAAATTTTATCAGATGTGAATTTCCAGTTTAACACTTCTGTCAGTAAAAGTTATATCTAGGATACTAATTTTCATTTATAACTTTTGACGAATTACAGAAGTGAAAATAATATTTAAATTCAGTAGAAGTTAACTATTATACAAGAGTTAGATATACATTTTATTAGTATAAAAATTGAATAGATGTATTATGTTTAACAAACACTCATTCTACGTATTATTAGTTATTCAGATTTATGCTTAGTAAACATTTAACTTAATTAATTCGTCTCCCATTTGCAGAAAGTAATATCTCTCTGATGAAAGATTATGTAATGCAATATTTTAATTACAGCTTTTAAAACATCATCATAATTAGGAACAAATTTTTCAGTGAGCTTTTATGAAATATATATATATATATA
>BMAW01040220.1:311557-424809 GCA_019974015.1 Nephila pilipes | reverse complement strand
AAAAAAAAAAAAAAAAAAAAGATTTGGAAAAGCATTGGAACGATTGTATCACCCTAAAAGGTGATTAACAAAAGGTGTTATGTTGATGAATAAAAAAAAATTTTGCAAAAAAAATGTTGTTTTCAATGTTAGACTCGGGAGTTATTGATCGATGTGTTAAGTGCAGAATTACCGGTAATAGCTTTTTTCGGTAACTGACCAAAACACAACAGAATTTTGTTAATGTCTAATTTACACACAGCTAAACATTCCTTTTTTTTGTGATCGTGTAGTTATCTTCTGTCCGATTTTTGTATAGGAAGTATAAGCTGCCAGTTTCTTCTGTTTGATCAGTATAGCACCGATGCCATTTGTACCAACATCAATATACGATGGATATTACATAACGAGAAAACGCAGCTGTTTAGCGTGATACCTTCTCTTTCGAATTCAATGCCTCTCGCTTATGTAAAAAAATCTGTTTAGCCATAGCCTTCATTCGCACTAGAGGTTTTTTTTTTTTTTTGCTTCGCGGGAAAAAATATGCATGAGCAACGAATTGTTTTGAAATTTCACTTAAAACTTAGAAACGCCACTACTGAATCTTATAATTTATTGAAAGAAGTGTATGGCAATGAATGTTTATCACGTCCATGTGTTTTTGAATGGTTTTAGCATTTTCAAGATGGCCTAGAAGACATTACATATGATTCACGATCGGGTTGCCCTTCCACGTCAAAAACGGATGACAATATCAAAAAGTTCGGTAACAAAAATTCTGGTGCCATGCGACTTCTATTTGCTTTCTAATGTGAAATCTGCATTTAAAAGAACAAGATTTGAAGCTGTGAGAGATAAAGCGGCACGTTTCATGAAGGAGCTGATGGAAAAAGACTTCCTGCACTGTTTCGAACAATGGAAGATTCGCATGGAACGTTTTAGGGAGAGTGGAGCTGTGTATATAGAAGGAGATAATAAGTAAATATATGTATGAGATCAAAAAATTCACAGCGTCAGTCTCGTTATTTAATAACCACACTTTAAACAGCTGAAAGGGAAAATTAAGATGAGGCAATTTTTTAACACAGGAGCAATTGTAAAAGTAGATTTCATAGCTTGAAGGTTTTTTGTTCGACAGAAGATCTATTGAATTTCACCTTTTTGCATTTAATAGGTTACACAATTCGATAGGTTAATACACAATAATAGAGATTGATACAATTCAATATAATATTTAATAAATTTTTGATTACAAAAAAAACACGTTCCCAACAAACTAAAATATTCTATTAAGAGATTATGCAAAGTGTGTTGCTGCGTTTTGATCAATTTCGTGTGGGTCAGATGTATCTCGACTATTTCACCACTTCCCACTTAATAGGATGGAGTTCAGAGTCTAAGATAGACAATATATAGGTTTCAAAATCAAGGGAAATCTTAGTTAAAGCCGTAAAGTCGATTCCTGGAACACAGTGGTTTGGCAACTTTTCTATATTGTTAACATTTCTAAAACATACTGTTAAAGTCATACTTTCCAGGATCTAATATTTTGCTCATTGAACTGGCATCACTAAAATATTAAATGTTAGCTTATTAGCTAAACGATAATATTTAGCGTAAAGCATAACCAATAGTAACTGGAGGTTAGCTAATAACTGGAGGCTTTTGAATATCTCACGATTGAGGACCTCCTGCTATTTGATCATCTTTTAGTTTTAAATGACCGAGCTTATGGAACTGATTGTGTGTTTCCGAAGGTTGATATTGTCTGTATGGCTGATTATAAGTATTGCAGTAGGCATATCCTCTACTCGGAGATTAGCGATGTTCAAAGCTGACTATCCGCTTCGTATTCTACTGATACCTCGGATCTGCATAGTGTTCTTGAGGGATCGAAGTGCTTCGAGGGACGAGGCGGTCCTTATAAGTAGCAGCTATTTGAAGGAACTGGGCCTTCGTGGTTAGAATTTTCAGCTCTATGAAATCCAGCACACTTGGATCCATCCTATTTAGATCTGCTAGAATCCCTCTGTTTCTGTTAGAATTATGTCGAGGATTTTTGCGACTTCAATATCTTATAGATGAAGTAGTTGGGGGACTGGCTGACGCGTTGTTTGGTTGTATAAAATTCTAATCCGAGTTTTGTACGTTCGCACACTATCGGAATGTTTGTTTAAGATGAATTTTTAATTGCTCAAATCCCCCATCCATGCCTCGTACCAGGGATTTCCTAATTACAAACTACCACACCCGTTCTCGCCCCGTGAGACAAAGGCTTAAATACTTGACTCTTTGCAGATTATCTCTGTTCACTCCTAAAGTGCTTTTGTAGCACAGGTATGATACAGATATCTGACACTGTTAACTTCACCTCACTATCTCTATCGCCAACTAACTTCTTATTTAATTATTCTCTGCTTATAAACACGATTCAACACTACACTTCAGTAATTTTAATCTAATCTATATAAGTCCCGTTTATGTAATTAGGCGAAATTTCAATTCAAACAAAATTCCAAGTTAGTTAGGGAAAATTTATTAGTTGAAGGGAAAACGCAACAGGGAGCACACGTTGTAGCTAATTATATACATATATATATATATATATATATATATATATATATATATATATATATAAGAATTACATGGTAATCACAGAGATCGAGATCTTTTGTATGATCTAAAAGTATCTTGAATCCAGGAGAAAAGACCTTTCATCAACATATATTCTCATACGTCCGAAGTAACTCAGCGTATTCTATTTCGAGGAAACTGAATGCTTCTGAGTTGAAAATAGCAACTATCTATAGATTTCTCTGAATAGGTAGTAATAACGTCAAATTAAATGAACTGAGGAACTTTCGCTTTCAAATGGGATCCAATTATTCATGAATCCGAAAATCTTTTCCCGGTAAAATTACAGCTTTATAAATTTAGAAATAAGCCACTAAAGCACGTGCAGTTTCCATGAATTCATTTGAAGTCATTTATGGTTAAATTTAATTCGATAAAAGCTTCTCAGAATTGCGTTTCCCATTAGAGATAATATTACTCTCATATGATACAACCGCATTTGCAGATGCATCGTTGGAAAAGTTAAACTAATTATGAAAATAAGAAATAAATTAAAGAAAATTAAATTTAAAAAAAAATCTAGAAAAATATCGTACAATATAAAAATTTCTAATTTTGAAAGTAAAAATAACAGAGATTGTATTATTTCCAGAACAAAAAATAGTTACTTATTGTTGGTTAATTAATAATACTTGTGCGATTAATCTACATTCCTAGCTTTTTTTAATTAAATTAACAACATTTGAACAATGGCAGCAAATATAAGTTTGAAAGTGATCTAAAACTCCTTAATTGAGAAATACACTTGTAACAGCTTTAATAATCGGACTGTTTATAATTCTATTCAATTTACTTAACACATAAAATACTTTAGTAATTAAAGTGAAATACTTAATAAGTGTCTAGACATATTATAATTTTTTCCAAGTTGCTAAAAACTAAAAATTTTAATTAGTGTCTAGACATATTAAATTAATTGGAACATTTCAATTGAACATTGATATGAAAACACATAAGCTCTATTTTCTATTTCGTATCATTTTAGGATACATTTTATATTCATTGCGGTTTTTTTTTATCAAAATGAAAAAATGTTACATGTTTTACAGTGAACATTTCATTGATAAAATTTTTTTTTTAATAATATTAAACATGGTGATTTATAATTTAAACTAATTATTTTACGGTCCCTAAGGTCCCTAGGTATATTGTTTGTAACTACTACGGTTTCTAAGAGTAAAATGAAAATTTAAAATGCATACTTCTCAGTTCTCAAAACTAATACTTACGCTAAAAAAACTCAAAATAATACCCATCACGTAGCTTAAGTTTTCTTTTTCACTAATAAAACTAAATTTTATTTAAAAAATTTCAAATTTTTTGTCACAAAATTATTTATGAAGTTAAGTTAAAAGAAATTAAAGTTATTTAGTTTAATTAGAAGTGAATATTGAACAAGATAAAACTAAAAATTTTATCTCAATAAAATTTATTTCAAGTCTGGAAATTATTAATTATTAGTTACTGAATGGAAAGCTACAAATGAAATAATATTAATGAGAATTTCCATCATAATTGAATAACAATTTTAAGATCTTGCGATTAAAAGCGGAAATTATAAAAACTGGATGGAATTCAGATTAACAGTTCTTTCGCTACAAGTTGCGTCTTCATTTATTTTCAATTGAAACATATTTGTTAAGTTGTAATGAATGTTGCACTAGAGAAATACGAGAACTATTAGTAATGGATCTCGTAATTTTAACCTACAGTCAAATGAAAAGAAAGACACCAGATCTGGTTCTCTCTCTCTCTCTCTTCGCTCTCCTATGCCCTACACTACGTGAGCACTTTTAGGCTTAGTTCCATTTAACGTGCCGCCCCATCATTCAGTACGACGGATCGTTAGAGAGATGAGGATTCAAACATACAATTAAGCTTAAATGTCGCTGACTAAATAGCTCGCGACTATGACAACTTGGCTTCAGTGGCAGCGTCACAATTGAATCATCAAAATACTTTTTAAGAAACCATAAACTTGTAACAGGTTCTCACGCGCTTTTTTCATTAACTAATCTTGGGGGGGGGGGGACTATTTTACTACGATGTGTGAAATAAGAGTTTCACCTTGAAAAAAAACCACGCATATGTAAATTAGCTTCACCGTATAAGGAGTGTATAAATAGGTTTAAAGAGACGGAGGAATTTCTTCGGAACACTATATTAAATCCAGCAGCTGTAGAGTGATATACTAAGCGTGTGTATTTGATTTGGATCTCGTCACAAGAAGTCTACTTGAATTGAGTCCAGTGATTTCAAGTCGACTGTTTAAAATTCCTCACATAATTAGAATTCTTAATGATATTTGGTTAAGGACTCTATTAGTTAAACACTTAACATGATTAATTTATTTTGATGTTGCGTATTCAAAGTCTGAATAAATTGGTTAAAAGTTTTTGACTGATAATTGTTACATCACTATGTCTCTTTACAATAATGAAAACAATTCGTTACAAACTGATTGGATTTATATATATATATATATATATATATATATATATATATATATATACGAAGGCTATTCAGAAAGTAAGGAACGTTTTGGAATTAAAAAGAAACTAAATACAAGAAAAAAATATTATTATATACATCAGAAAGAGCGACTAAAATTCTACTTTTCAACATAGTCACTAAACAAATTGAGGCACTTATCATAGCGGTGGACAAACTTTGAAATTCCTTCGTCATAGAATTCTGCCGCCAATTTCAAAAAACAAAGTCCGTGAAACTTGTGGAAAACTTAGCGAAAGCTCCGTTATTGTGAAACGGCGGTTTTCACGAACCTTTTCATCAACTTTAGCGACCAGTTCGTCAGTCACAATGCTAGGGCGTCCACTCTTCTCTCCATCGTGAACGTTAGTTCGGCCATTTTTAACCTGAATGCACCATTTCCGGATTGAACTTTCATTAATTACGTTGTTTCCTTACACTTCACACACTTGCCGATAAATTTCCATAGGTTTTAGATTTTTTTTTGCCAACAAAAACCGTATCGCAGACCGCACCTCACAACTGGCGGGATTTTCAATTGCAGTGCACATTTTAAATTTGAATATCGAAAATACGGGCAGCGTGAAATGTTCCCGTAGTGATGGCTGGACGCCGACTGAGATGCCGAGCACGCAGACACCAAAATATACGTGATCGGGGCGCGCCTAGCGGCGTCAGACGGAAACGTTCCTTACTTTCTGAATAATCCTCGTTTATCACTCTGATGCAAGATAAATAACTCTCTCTTCCTTTTTAATATAAATATTTTACATGTAGACCCCAAGGGTTAATACAGGATAGTAAGTACCCTTTCAATCAGAAAGCTTATAACCATCCTATATTCTCTCCGATGCGATTTAGATTTTACAGAGCGATTTTCTTTCCTTCTCTGAAGCATCTCTTTAATTACAATTAAAATCTTTATACACTCTTAATACACTTTTTGTAAACGGATAGTGAATTGGATTACAGCTAGCTTTCTATTAAGAAAGACAGCTACTAACTATTTCCAACCTTCATAGTATCAAAGTATAGAAGCCGTTGAAAATTTACATAAAAATGGTAGAAATTCTTACCACTAGAATTGTACTGTAACCACTTTTCAATTCACAATGTAAAAAATACTTACCTGCTTTCAATAGAAAGGGGTAGAATTTCAGGGCATATCTTTTTTGAGGAAAGGGGAAGTTTCTTAAAAAGTTCCTTTTTCCATTTTCTGGCTTCTTTTTACCGAAAATAGTTGAACGCAATAATGATATTAAACAATTAATATCAAATTCGATTGGATCTTAAAATTCTCAAATTATAGGATGTAAGAATAAAGGAAATGAGGTACCAACTCAGATGTCTTCATCACTTGATCATGACAAAATATAACAAATATCTTCCTTTGTATCCCAGTGCATAACTCTATAGAGACATTAAAATAAAACAATACACAACTCTTCAAAGTTATTTCCATGTACCCTCTTCAAATCCTTCATAAACCTACGAATCAGAATAAGTTAGAAATCACACTTGTATAAGATAATTTAAACAAAAAGAAAATACAGATATTATTTTATTAAAGAAGAAAGAATCAGGAGAATTCCCTGGATTTTACTTAGTTTTAATTCAAAGTTAAAGGATTATGCACATTTATTTAATATATTTTGGAGCAAATATGACATTTTTATCTGAGAGAATTAGATGGAACGGAAGATACGAACACTTTTGGTTTTTGTAAGTTTTGGCAAAGATATACAGAAAGGGTATATGTGCTCAGAAAAAAGCTATGTTTGCCAAAAACAGCAGGAAGTGCTTTATAGGTAAAGAAAAGTGGTGAAAATCTAATCTTTTTCAAGGATATGTCTCTTTTATTCTTTGAAGTTACAAACTGTTCATAGTCTAAAAGAGGCTGTATAGAAACGTCAAGAAATGAGCCAGCATAAGAACATAAATTTCAAAAAATAACGTTCTCCAGTGTGACATTTCATGTGACACTCAAATTAGAAACTATGTCCGAGCTTGAAACACTAGTAACCTAGCGTTCAGCTGACAAATTTTTAAAGTAAGTTTCTTTTATTTTCAAAAACGTAATCACATTTTAAGGATAATTGTAAGAAATGTGCTAGTCTGTTAATTCATAGAATCTTAAGCTCGTATTTTTCCTGCAGCAAAGTTTGATGTAAAAAAAAAGGTTAGGAGGTTAAAAAAGCAGTATGTGGAACATAAAAAGACGTGAAAACGTCTTATACTTTTCTGCTGTGTTTTCGTGACATTCACTCTGATTTATTATTACAGTGAGTAAGAATTTATAAGCTATTACGTGTATATATATATATGTAATAAATATTAATGTCAACTAGACATAATTTTAAATTACATAAAATCATACTAAAATTTTGCTGATTATAATCTCTTATAAACAAATCAGTTTGATTAACTGAAATTACAGTAATCAAAACTTATAAAAATTTATGTTAAAATGTGTATTTTAACAAGAGACAGTATTGCAACATTTCAAAATAAAATATAAAGTTAAGATTTCAAGAAATGAAGAGTCGCGACGAAATATTCATTGAATTCAATGAAGCCATTAAAAACACAAGGTTCGTGGAAGAGCAACTGAAACTGTTTTCAATCTAACATTTTATCCACGAGTTATTATTTATCCTTATTTAGAACATACATCACCAGTGCATTTATTAGCGAATAAAATCAGGAAAACATTTACTGAAATCAGAGAAAGGACACTGCATTTACAAAATCATTGCACAAACGCACTTTGATTTTTCATTTTGCATTATTTTCACTTTTGCAAGCTTTCAACAGTCATTAGCTGAGAAATAAAATTACTTAATGTGAATCAAAAATTATTTTCATCGATTTTTGTTGTCATGCCAACCGTTTCTTCCAAATCGTAAAGCTGAAGACATTTTGACACTGGATTTCGATTTAAGAGTGCATTTTACAGTGTTAATGGAGACAAATTGTATAAGTAATTCAGAATAACGGAATAAAATAAAATAAAAAAATAGAATAAAAAATGTTTATAAAATAAAAAATTAAAATAAAAATAAGTATAAAATGTTAGCGGAAAATTTGCCTTTTTATTATTGATAACAATAGCTAATTTTTCAAGTTACGGATTTTATGGTTTTGTTTTGCTTAAAGATAAAATTTATGTTCTTATTTTTTTTCATAAAGTTATTAATAATGTTACTGTTGAGACGGATTTTGTAAGAAAGAAAATTATTGTATGAAAAGTAAATATACCATGTAAAGTTAAAAGAAGTAACCCATATTATTCATGATGATGATGATGATAGTGAAGTTTTATTGGCTCAAGAGACAGATGTGGCCAAACTGCGTCAAACAAGGTAAATCTGTGATCTAGACGTTAAACAATGAAAAAAGGTTGATCGACAAGAAGGGTCAAGTGAAAAAGTAAAGTTTTTTTGGTGCAAGAGCCAGATATGGCAATGCTGCGCCAAACACGATTTAACTGCGGTCTAGACGAGAAGAAAATGAAGAAAAGACAAATTGGTTGACAAGAAGGAGGGTCGAAAATAAAGAAAGATCGCTAGGGTAACCCGGGAATGCGTCACCCGTGTTTACCAAAGACAGTAAACCCCATGGGAAAGAAAAAGATCACTCGGGTACCTCGGGGTCATGATGCCCGTACTTGTCTAAAGAAGGTAAGTCCCTGAGTTCCCTTGATATAATCCCCAGGAGCAGGGTGCCCGGCTATACCCTCCAGACGCTGGGTACCCATTTTAGTCGCCTCTTACGACATGCATGAGCTACAGTGGGACTATTCTGTCATTCCCGATCACCACATGGGTCCCCATATTATTCAACAGAAGCATAAAAATGTTATCTGAATTGTTTTTTCAAAGTCATATCTGAAGCAAAGCCTTCTATAACAACTTTTTCTCAGTTAATGTCAATTCGATCTGTAAATTTCTGCCAAACACGTAGTAAAATGTCAGTGGTAATTGATTGTACAGCAGCAGAAATCGGGTGTTTAATTTTGCATAAATATGTGGGTGATGTGTGGTGACACATACACACTTTATCTTTCACAAACACGCAAAGGAAGAAATCGCCTTATCAGGTGACTTAGGTGACCAGGTGTGTAACATAATCTCATCCGGTGCAACTGCGAGGTAGCTCCATGAAAGCTTCTAAAACAGCTTTCGTAAAATAGCTTCACAAAGAACACGAGAGGCCTATCTATTTTTCACATTATAAGACTTCCACGTTTTTCTTTTTTTTATTCATGTATAATTAGTCAACTTGGGTTTTTTATTTTTAAAAAATATGGAATTTTGAAATTGAAATGAATCATTTTGAATAACCCTGTATATTATGTAATGTACGAGTTTTTAATATACGAAGCTCAAAATAATGATTCTTTCAAATTTTTCATAATTCTAAATGTTTTATCTCAAATGTTTAATTTCATTATCGATCTTGGCTGAATTTTATAAAATTAAGTTTATTTTTCAAATTTGAATGATGTATCACATTTATCAAGGATATTTCATTAAGAGTATCAGTAAGAATTGTAGATAAATTCTTTCTTATAATCGTATTATAGACGATAGAGATACAAATTATTTATACACAGAAGAATCTTCGCAGTATTATGCGACCAATATTTATATAACTCATGGAGAACGCCTAAAAGTGTACTGAGTATGATATTTTGGTGTGAATAATTAAGACTTCAAATTAATCAGCTAGCTAAGTGGTTTCTGAAATGTACGATATCCTTGAATTTCTATTCTGATTTACATCATTTATTTCTTACTAAACATTGTAACATCTCAACACAATATGGTATCGGAAACGTGCTTCCTTATTTCAGAACACGACTAAATTACACTCGAGATGCGTCACTTTTTGTATTATCAGTTAAAACGTAGAGTAAGAACTTTGATGTCCGGCTGAATTCAAAAGTGCATGTTGTGTGAACAGATGTTTCACATTTATATTCATAACTAAAAAGAGTTTTTTTAAGAAAAATCCGCTTACTTGTCAGACAGGTGGACTTTCCTCGTTTCTGTTGTTGATTTTTCCAGTTCACTGCTAATTCAATGATAAGGCTTGATGACATTGTGACGGCTGCCCATTCCTGCTTGCCTCTTGTGCCATATCTAAACTCAATATTTAAGCACTAAGAATCAATAAGTCGATCAAAGAGACGTTAGAACAATAAATACACAATTTATTAGCTACTTGTTAATATAACAACAATTATAATTAAATGCTCTCCCTGACAAGGGCCTTAACTGTCTTAACTCAATCTACCAGTAATAATCTAACTGACTCTTACCGATAAGCCTTCCTTGACTTCAAGCATACATTAACCAGCCGGTAACTTGTAGCAATTCTCGGCTCCGACTTCAACTCCGAATCTGGAGCAATTACTGAACATTGGAATCACTCAATCTCAACTTCTCGATCCACTCAAACTCTGCTCCAACCTCTCTATCGCGACTCTCAGTCTGAGTTTATATATTTCCTAACTCTCCTGCTTCACTTCATTTCTACATGTTTTACATAATCACATTCCATTTTTGGTTGGGCAAATGTTGTTTAGCAAAAGCAATCAATCTTATTTAAAAGTCCCCTAGATTACTGAAGAGAAACCGCGAATAGCTCAACGTCACAACATCATTAAATGAATTTATTTTCTACGATGTTACATCACAGTTAACAAAAGGCATAATGTCTGAAGCATAACTGACCTTGGAACATAAATATCTGTAAGAGTCTCTTGTGGCACCTTTTCATTTTGGTTTTAACACATGTAAACCGCCTTTTATGCGTCATATACGTTCCTTAAAATTGTTGTTAAGTAAATTAATTACGACTTTTACTTCAAAGTAAATGAGAATACTACTCTAGAGTGCAAACCTTAAGCAACTTTTCATATTGTGACGTAATTCCAAAAAAATTCAACCAGGTCGCATGAAATTCACACTACAGAGGCACAATGTTGCTCTTAAAGGGTGATGAAAGCATAGTAGTCAAAAAATTAATTGTACGGATACATTATGGAACAAAGCAGAAAAAGGCTTAATTGATAGAATGAACAAAAACAAGCAAAGAAGTTGTTCTTCCTCATGGCCAGACAATATTGATAAAAATAATTGTCTGGCCATGAAGAAGAACAACAAACCAAAACCACTTAGTAAGGGAAACGACCTTCCCTAACTGAAATGGCTGTGCGACACATCGTCTGTTCATACTCATTACGAAATTATCCAGCAGTTCTTGAGGTAAGAGTTCCCACTCTTCAAGGAGCATCTGTTACAGATGTCTGGTGTTCTCCGGAGGATATGATCTTGCTGCCAGGAGTCTCCTCAAAGTATTACACACATGTTTAATGGGATTTAAATTTGTAGAGTTCACTGGCCAATCCATTCTGCAAATATCCTCACTTTCTAGAGGCTCCTCGACAGCAGAGGTCCTGTGTAGACGAGCATTGTCTTCCACAAAAATAAAGTCTGAATCAATGGCAGTTCGGAACAGACGCACGTGTGCGAGAATAATTTCATCGCAGTAACGATCACTCCCTTTTCAACAATTTCATGTTTGTATGTTGAAAAATGCATTTGTTGCTAAAGTTTTGCCCTCTAGTGCAGGTCCAAATTTGAAGTATAAGCAGTATAATGAGAAAAAAAAATACTAATATTTTCTTTAGGATTACAAGCATTTTATTAAAATTTGATGAAAAGAATATACATATAATTAGTTTAAAGGACTTCAAAATTATTCGTATTTCAGTCGATTTATTTTGATATTGATCCTAATTTGATCCGTGAAACCAAATTCAGTCTACAAGCAACTTCTAAAGGGTAATTTATTAAATACACGCAATTTAAAAATTTCGAAATGGGAACGACAACACAATGCAACTCTAGTAAATTCTCAGAATTTTCCTGAATTACGTTTTAGTAACTTAAATTTTAAAATGATTGCGGCAAAAAGAATAAAAAATTATACTTTTGATTTCTGAACTCGCATAAAAAGATACTTAAGAGTACATCAGTCTACCAAAATCGCTATAATTTTCGATAAATTTGATAACTAACTTCATACTGCAATAACTCTTGATCTGAGAATGTATTGACAAGTTGTCATAACTTCATATATCATTTAAAATCTTTTCGGCATTGCCCTCAGTTATTATTGAAAATGCGGTAGACAAATTTGTAAGGCAGAGGCTTGATTTTCGCAAGGTTGAGAGCTTAGAAATCCGGTTGTATCAAAAATCATCATGCTTTTTAATTTTATTCAGGGTTGAATTGACATTCTTTATACCTACTGATAAAATTTCATATTCTGTCCCTAACAGCTGATAGATTAATTCACTAATTTGGTGCTAAACCTTCAAAGCAAAACTTAACTAAATAAACTATAGATACATTATATAATGACAATTATTTAAATTGTTCATATATATCTAAGGTGGCCACGGTAGCCTAGTAGTCATGGCCGTGGACTCATGGCGGGCATCATGTTTTCGTCGAGCCGTAGATTTGAGCCTTGATACCACTAGAGACCCGCTGTGTAGCCGAGGTTGATACACGTTAAATATGTCGGGGCTCAAAGTCCTTCCAATGGCGTGGTGTAGAAGGTAGGATAGAAGGGTGCCTGTTCAGATGTCGTTCTTGTTACTTGACCGAGAAGCAATGTAACGAGTTCCATCACTAATAACCCTCGTGTTGCTTCTTAGTGCGACGTTAATAAATAATCACAAACACATACACGACTAGGCGTTTATTAAAAAAAGAAGCAGTCAACTGCTGATGCTTTCTTTTTTAAACGCTCTCATTTATTTGTCATTCGGAAAGTTATTTTAGTCAGAAACAAAAGCGATTTTTCTTTCGCTGTGTCAAAGACATTAATTCACGTTTTTAGCATCAATTTGAATGGTTTGAATGGTGCTGAATAAAATAATTACATGAAGTAAATGCCTTAAAAACATCAATTTTCCTTTAATCAAATATAATCAAGTTGTCGTATTATACCATTGTTCTGTTTAAAAATAACTGACAACACTATGAAATTTCAAAATTATTTTGACCTATTTAAAAGACACTGTAAAATACCAAAATTAAACCATGAAGGAGGTCGTTCACCATAAAGTATCAAACAAAGGACATCTTTAAAACGGAAATCGTCTAATAGAACCGAAACAGAGAGCAAATTGAAATTTAAAAAGATACTGTTCGACGAACTCAGCATTTATTGAAGAAATGGGAACTTTGTTCGCAAAAGTTATAAAATAAACTGGCACGTGCGTAAAACTAAGGGAAAAGAACATAAGTTAAAAATGAAATAACGTGATTTTCTGATGGAAGAAAATTTAAGCACTCAAGAGAGAAATGAATGGTCAGTTTCGTGTATAAAATTGACGAAAGCTTAAAAAATCGTGTGAGCAATTAACTGATGAATGAATATTATACGGAAACGATGAGACTTTCTTTCAATGAAGCAATAATGATGATTTAATACTCATTCGAATGTTAGTGCCAAAATTTTTTACTCAGTTTGAATAAAGAATAAATTGAAAAAAAGTAGCAAACAGCAATATAACATGAAATTAATCAGTAGCAGAAATTGAAGTATCAGTAAAATGCGAATACTTTATACAATACATATAAATTTTAAAAATATTAAATTTACATCCTTCGGAAATTTGATTTGTGCCCATAATCATCTTCACTGTTGTCTTTAAACTAAGTCCCAAATTGTACTTTTAATACAAATTCCCTATTTATATTGTAAATTGTTTAAAAATGACATTGTTTTTTTATGTATTTTAAATTAATATAATGGCTAAATTTTTTACTTTAATGAATTTTTCTATCATTAAGACTCAATTAAGTTTGAAATTTTCCATTCCTTTTATTATTATTTATTTCCTCTGTAGTCAACCCCGAAGAACATTTCACTTATATAAACTTAGTAGAAGTATCTTTACTGCTTTAGTGCTACTTAAAGCGTTAAGGTGTAATTAAAACCTTGTTTGATTTCCTGTAAGAACGTGTTTCTTACTTTCTTTTGCTTTACTTTATGACTTCATTAATTCAGCATCCACGCAGAGTATTTTCCTCTCGACTTTAAAAATAATTGTCAATTTATATATAGTTTGAAGCTGTTAAATCTACTTTTAAATGTTTTGTTCTTTTCTATGCGAGTCAATGACTTCTAAAAGTTATCTTTAAAGGTAGATGTCATCAGTAAATTTTAGTTGATCTAAGAAAAATAATGGAAGAGGTATCGTGTGACTGTGTTTAAGAGCTTCAGACTTTTTATTTTAATAATTAGCGTTTCACAAGGATTCCAGTCCTTTTACCCGCATGGATTTCTTTTGCTTAATGCTATTTCTTTATATCTTTTATTTTTGTTAAATCTCCTTTAACTGTAATTTATTCATATTTGCTTTCTTTCTTTAGATAAGTTTTCAGTTTATATTAAAATAATTTAGATAATAGAAATTAGAGTTATTTGATTGAGCAATTAATGACCAATTTATAAACTAATATTTTAGTTTTCTTTTTTTAAAAAATTTTTCTCCTTAATTCATGTATAACTTAATTTTCTTTCTTACTGTAAACTGGGTTATTTTATTTGAATATTGATAAACTGCTTAGTATTTTGTATTACATATTCAGCTTTGCATTACAACTTGCGTTTGTTTATTTTTATATAAATTACCTATCTAAATTTATAAGTTTAAATAAGTACAGGATAGTGCCCTGTGTGGTTGTCTTCCCCGCCTGTAACCTGACTTTTCTAACCCTAAATCCTTGTGGGTAAGCTCGTTTCCCTTGGGTAAGAATGAAAAAAAAAAAAAAAAAAAACTTTGTAATCTTATAAAAGAAAGCTCAGTAATTATCAAAAACATTCAATGGAACCCTAAGTATTTGAAAAAAAAAAAAACTATTTAAATTATATTAATCCAGCTTAAACAACAACTTTAAATAGTATTAAATATCTTACCATTGTAAAAATACATTATTTTAAGATATTTTAGTAGTAAAAGTTATTGTAAATTAATCGAATATAACATAAAACTTTTGGGGCTTATGAAATATATTAAGCATTGTGTTATCTGTTTGCAAATTTTGTTCAAATATCTAAATGTTAAAATTATGGAATTATATTTTGTTTCCATTAATGTTTATTTCCCCTAATTGGAGTGCTTAATTTAACTTCCTTTCTACAGAGAAATTTTAAAAAGAAAACTACGATCTATTTTTTTAATTAAGAAACGAAATGTGTGTGTGTGTGAGAGAGGGAGAGAGAGAATACACAAAAATCTGTATTAAGGAAAGGCCTAATAACAGTACATTTATTTAGAATTTTGATTAGCTTATTATTTACATAACAGTTTTTTTCTTGTCAAAGAAAATTCCTTTTAGGAAAAACAATTTCTACTTATCTATTAATTACATTATTCATTTCTTAACTATTTTCGTTTAATGATCAGAAATATATCAGAATATGAAAACTTTTCTTCTCATTTGCGAAGATTTCAGAAAAAATAATAATTCATGAACAATTTTGTTACTCATTTTTAAATTTGAATGCGATGTTGAAAACTTGGCGAAGTTGTTTCTTCAGTCTCTTAAGAACATTTTTAAGAGGGCACTCAAATGTTTCAAATAGAGATGAATGAGAAAAGTGGGTGATATGTATTCTTTTTTCAAGATTTCATTGATACGCCTACGTATTCGTATATTTCTATATTTATTGTTTTTCTTACAATATTTTTGACATTTTCGAATAATTTTAATCTCAATGTGTCCATCCATTCAAGCAACAGAACTATTCACGAAATCAAAGGGCTGCAGTTGCCCAGCTGGTAGAGCAACTGGTTCGTAATCTATGGGTCACACTTTACAAAGACTGTCACGTAGATTGGCTAATGTACTTTAAAACCACCGGTTATGAGATGTGCATGTGAAAAGTAAGGATCCTAATCAGATGCCGATCTTGTCATGTGACCGAGCTCAAAATTGCGAAGGTTATTGGCTGTTCTTAGCGGATTTCGCATTGCACTGAAATAGGTAGCCGGAATCATTTAATGAACAAATACGTTAAACGAGGAATTGAAAAAATATCTCCGAAAATCAATTATCAAAGATGTTCTCAATAAATTTATGAACGATGAGGATACCACACGTATTGCTCTATCTCTGTTCTAGTATCAATATTTATGAAGTTACATATAATCATAAAAGAAATGCAAATGAAATTTTTTTTATGGTTTTATAGGATTAATTCACAAAATAAAAATAAACCTTAGATAAAATAAACTCTGAAATACGTCTTCATAACACCAAACTATGCATGCGTTTATACTTAAATACACAAAAGAATACAAAAAGGGAGGGAAAAAGAAAAATTAACTGTTACTGTAAAACTTAAACATAAAAATAAAAATGGAACTTGAATTTAGGTGCGCATTTGAATCGCAATGGCCAATATTGTTTTCAACAATTACTTAAAACGAGAAAAAAAAATTTGTTTCGAAATGTTGCAGGTTGTAGTTCCTAATATGTTAATTTAGACCGATGCGAACTTAACTTTTCAGCGCCTTGTATGGTAACCATAAATTCACATACACACACGTGTATACTCGTGTGTGTGTGTGTAATGTGGTTTCATTCTTAAAGTAATTTAATTTTCTAATTTGTCTCATTCTTTTTTTCAACTCATAATAAAGAGTCCACTCTTATTTTCTGCTACAATTCCAATTTATCATTTAATTTATGCGATCACGTATTTTCGTCAAATCTATTACATCAACTTTTCCTATGATCGCAAGACCGTAGGGATAATTCATGCAAGATTCTTCGCCTTCAGTAGAAATCTCCCCAAACCCCTTCATCCAATACCACATGATTATCACATATTCTCGAGAAAATAAAGAGAAGCCACGTCTCTGTCATTCTCCATTCTCGGCATGTAATCCACTCTGTGTTATTCATTACCTCTCTCTTTCTATCTCATCAAAAGAAATAAACAGACATTATTCAAAAATGGGGTTTTCATTATAGCCAAGACCTCTAATGCCTATGTTTACTCGGCCATTGAATCTAGTGCAAGCACACACACACACAAACATAAACTGCTGTTTGTAGAAAATGCAACACCATGAAGGAATCATCAGAATCAAATGAAATTCGCAGCAAATGTCAATTATAGGATATTATGCAAATTAATAAAGTTTCAGAGCCATCGCGCGTGCGCGGCGCGCGCAGCGCCCTCTGAATTGATGCTGAAAGCGTATAAATAAAGTGCTGTAGCGGGACGTTGAAAAAAGTCTATGATTATTTGTTAGTGGCAAACGTTTAGTGAGACCTGAGTATGCCTCCACGAAGGAAGAATAAGAAATTCAAGCAACTTACGGAGTTTGAACGAGGGAGGATAATCGGCCTTCGAGAAGGAGGATTTTCCTATCGCGCAATAGCAGCTCGTATGCAGCGGAACAGTTCCACAGTGATGCGAGTTTGGAAGCAGTGGACCGACGAGCACCGAACAACTCGAAAAACAGGCACTGGACGACAGAAGGTGACGTCAGAGCGCGATGATCGACACCTGCTCCGCATGGCGGTGAATGATCGCACAGCTTCCTCCAGGCAGCTGGCAGCACGTTGGTCTACTGCTACAGGTGTACAATTGTCGGCTTCGTCAATTCGTCGTCGTCTGCTGCGCCGTGGATTGCGTGCAAGGGTGCCTTTATACAGGATTCCCCTCACGGCGAATCATCGACGGCTGCGTCGGCAGTGGGCTCTTGAGCACAGAGACAGGCGAGCTGATTGGCACCAAGTTGTCTTTTCAGATGAATCACGCTTCAATTTGTGGACCCATGATGGCCGTGTTCGTGTTAGACGTTATGCCGGTCAACGCTGCCTTCCTGAGTGTATTATTGAACGACATAGTGGTCGAACACCCGGAGTTATGGTCTGGGGTGCGATTTCGTATCATGGACGATCCAATTTGATACGAATTGAGGGTAATCTCAATAGCAACAGGTACGTCCGTGAAGTGCTACAGCCCGAAGTCGTTCCTTTCCTTCAAGGCATCCCTGGAGCTATCTTTCAGCAGGATAATGCACGCCCACATGTTGCGCGGACTGTTCGAGACTTCTGTTCAGCACAACGCATGCAACTTCTTCCTTGGCCTGCTTATTCACCGGATATGTCGCCTATTGAGCACGTGTGGGATATGGTTGGTCGGCGTCTCGCTCGTGATCCGCGTCCTGCAGTTTCCAAAGACGAACTTTGGTTGCGCATACAAGCGATATGGAATTCTCTTCCTCAAGCAGATATTCAACATCTGTTTGACTCCATGCCACGTCGTATAGCAGCACTTATTGCAGCGCATGGTGGCTGCACCAAATACTGATTTCGGACGCTTAATTTGTTTCTTTTGTTTTGAAAATTTCATCATTTATTTGTATCAGTACAAGTCGTTTCTGCATTAAATTTCATTTGATTCTGATGATTCTTTCATGGTGTTGCATTTTCTACAAACAGCAGTATACATATATATTTGTGAATAAAAATATATTTAATAATATTATTAGAAATACGAAATAAGCATGTATATAAAGTAATAATAAATTACAAAATTATGAAGAAAAAATTAATTAAACACATTCAACTTATAGAACCAAATCTAATAAAAATACTGTTATTACAAAATTAATAAATAAACTAATGAAATTATGAAGCATGTTTTCTTTAAATTGCTGTAAGAAGATTATTATTCAAAATTATAAAAATTTTAATACATATAAATAATAATTGAAACATTCAATGCAGTTTAGCCCAACCACCCTTGGTGACAGGAATTATTTGGTGGCATTTTGCCAAATGTGGCTACCCTGGTCTGCTTCGAGGACTTAACGTTCAGCCAAAAAAAATCGCCAAGTATGGCCATTTTTGAAATCGCGCCAAGAAGTTGGGCTGCATTTTCACCAATAAAATTTAATTAAAGGAATTAATATTTGAAAAAACTGTATTAACAACAAGTGTCATCCACTACAAGTTTTAAAAAATGTATTTGAACTTGAGTGGATGAATAAAAAGTATTTTATTAACGATTGAAAATTTGAACAAGCTATATATATAGAGAGAGAGTGTGTGTGAGCTAATAGTAGGAATTTAAAAATGAACTTAAAGCAATTCAAAAACTATATCCGGATTTGACTGGGAAATGCGTGTTTATACTATTATTATGGATTCAATCATCACACTTCGGTAAACTACTTTATAACAAAATGGTAATAAAAAAAAAGCCCACACATAAGCAAAAAACCTGTTCAAAAGAGTAATTCATTCTCAGAAATAAAAGAAAATGCAAACAATGGAATCAAAATTCATTTTAACCAAATTAAAGTAATCCATTAAAAATAATCTATACATGTTTATTTATTTTATTAAATACGTATAACATAAATAGAGTTATAACACTGTTAACTGTCTCAAGCCATGTGATCTTTTTAACCAGCACATCCAAATATGCTTGATTGGTTGATTCTATTAACGTTTCACTATTAGCAACATGACCGACATCAAAATTTTGAAGCTTCGGTAGAGTGACAGAGAGGATACCTAAGCTGGCACCTCCCTCTCCAAACTTCCATACCACGACAATAAGTGGACTTTGAACCTGGATAGTTTTAAAGTGCATCAGCCCCAACTACAGGGTTGGTCTTTAATAGCATCAGGGCTCGAATCAACGAAAACCGCAGGCCGTGAGTCAGCTGCCTTAACCACTAGGCTACCGTGGCATCTATTTTATTGAATAAAATGTATTTTTATGAAATATAATTTAAAACAATGTCTTACATTTACTACACAGTGCCATTAGGCTACCGCGGCCGTCATCCAAATATGCGTAAATCCTTTTTCTCAACAAACTATAATTAATCAATTTTTTAGAACAAAAACCATTTTTTCTTAAATTTAATTAACCTACTAATTTTAAGAATAACGAATAAAACTTATACCAAGAAAAATAAACATAATATATATATATATATATATATATATATATATATATATATATATATATATATATATATATGTAATAATAATATTGAAACTGATATGTATGTGTGTGTGATGATGATATTGTGTGTTAGAAAGTATTGTGTGTGTGTGTGTGTGTGTGTGTGTGTGTGTGTGTGTGTGTGTGTGTGTGTGTGTGTGTGTGTGTGTGTGTGTGTGTGTGTGTGTGTGTGTGTGTGTGTACACTCTATAACAAAAAAATAAACCACAAAGAAGGAATTGTCCGATGGAGACGAAAATTGGCGGATAGGAAAATTGTGTACAGAATAGAAAATGATTAAAATTTCAGAAAAATTGAATGATTTATATCAGAGTTACATAGTTACAAATTAACGAGCTCAATAAGGTGGTGATCCACCTCTAGCCTGGATGCAAGCTGCCACACGACATGGCATAGAGTGATAAAGCTCTCTGATGATCTCCTGCGGTATTTCTTGCCAAATTTGCTCCAGTTGTTGGACTATGTCATCAACATTCCCCGGTAGATGCAGTCACCTTCCCATCAAATCCCAGACATGCAGGTTTGGAGAGAGATCTGGCTGGCCAAGGAAGTGTTTGCCAAGCTGTAAGACAGTTCATAGCAACACGTGCCATATCTGATCTGGCATTATCTTGCTGAAAAATAAGGTCAGGGTACTGCAAATGGAACGGTAGCAAAACAGGTCTCAGAATGTCGTCGACGTACCGCTGCGCTGTAAGTGTGTCTCTAATGACAACCAAAAAGGATCGGTTCTCAAATGGAATGGCACCCCCAGACCATAACTCCTGGTTGAGGGCCTGTGTGGCATGCAATAGTGAAAGCAGGATTGGCAAGCTGCCCTGGGAGTCTCCAGACACCCCTTCGATGATTATCAGGACACAGTAGGAAGCGGGATTCGTCTTTAAACACTATACGTCCCCTGTCAGCATCATTTGATCCTCATCGAGCCAAGCACCACTGTAATCTGGTTCGACAGTGGCAGGTGGCGTAGCGTTTGGTACGAACGTAGATTTTGCTCTATCAGCCGTCTGTGGATGGTCATGGTGGACACTCGTGTGTGGGTCTCACATCTGATGGTTGATAATGATGAATCAGGTGCTGTGACAGCTTATCTGATAATCATTCTGTCCTCCCGATCTGCTGTGGCCCTAGGTGGACCGTTATCGTCATAACGCTAAAATCTGCCTTTGTCCACCCATTCTTGCCAGCATGTTCTAATCACCGCATCGTTTTGACCCAAATAACGAGCGGTTCTCCGATTTGCCCAACCTGCCTCTTTCAATCCAATGATACCATCTCTTTCAGACTCTAACAGTTCCTCGTAATGAGCTCGAATCCAGTGGCGTGGCATTTTTTTTATTCGTTGAAAGGTATCCTAAATCGCAATGCAACAAAAGATTTAACCATCAGATTGAGAATAGCTTCTTATACACACCTGCTGAGTGCGCAGTTCCGATGCGCTGTAGCCCCGCTGTTCATTTGGACTCCAAATTTTAATCATTTGCATGTTCGGTCCAAATGACTTTGCACGATATTTCATTACAATCGGGTAACTCCTTCTTGGTGCGTCGGAGGTTTTTTTTTTTTTTTTTTTTTTTTTTTTTTTTTTGCTATTGAGTGTATATAAGGAATTTAAAATATAGTTAACGAAGTAAATAAAAATACGACTTTTAAAACTCATGGTTATTTATTTATTTTTCTGAGAGAGAGTGAGCATTGCATTCTGATGAATGCAGCACGGCTTAGGCATTTAAGCCGAAGCGAAGCACCATTTAAATATAAGAGAAGAGCAAAACAGCAGAGGTCAGAAGAGAGCATTTTCACCGTGTACTCAATTTTGTAGTAGGGCGTTTCCCTCCTAGACATGATAGACTACGGCAAAGGAGCAGGGACTTTTAAAAACGTCAACTATAAACAGAGAATTTAGTAGGGATTCTTTTTCACATATTTACGACCATGAGAAAGCGGATTAAACAAATTTTACGTGCACGTGATCCAATAAATAAAAGAATAATTTGGAAAGGGATCATGAAACTTTTGAATTAGAGAGAGAGAGAAAGAGAGAATGAGACAAAATAGAAAATTAAATTATTACTAAGGGAAATTACTAAATTAAGGTTAAGTCATCATACACACACATACACACACACACATACACACACACATACACACACACACATACACACACACATACACACACACACATATACATATATTAAACACCGACCCACATACACACTAGGGGTATCGTAAAGTTTAATAAACAAAAAGTAATCGAGATATAAACTTAATTTTTTATTTATTATTCTTAAGATCTCTCTACATAGTTATCATCCAGAGTTATACATTTCTCTTAGCCGTTCTTTTCAAACCCCTCATTGTAGAACTAGGCAGATTGAACTCTTCTCGTTACTGTGGGTTACTTCAAGAAACGGCTTCCTGAGAACAAACGAATCACTGTGAATGGTTGTAATTTACATTATTATGCACATATGGATCAATTAATATGCAGAATAGATTTTATCCATATACCTCAGTTATTTCTTAGTAATAATTAAATCTTTGAGAAATTCCCTTCGTACATATATTTATAACTCTCTATTTATTTCTCTATTATGTATATTTACAACCCTGAAACGAAACCATGTATGTAGTTAATAAAAAGTCACACATATGCATGAAATCATATTTCACAAAGGGAAGAACACAGCAGAAGTAAATGTACTAAACTAAG
This sequence comes from Nephila pilipes, assembly GCA_019974015.1. NCBI lineage: Eukaryota > Metazoa > Arthropoda > Arachnida > Araneae > Nephilidae > Nephila > Nephila pilipes. Next base: position 401,903 of record BMAW01040220.1, on the reverse strand, counting down.
TGATACATTCTCTTTTCTAGGTCATTTGTATATCCTTATCTTTGTATGTCCGTGCCTTTCAGACTTCTTTGCAATTATTTTTGGTTTTAGTTTAAAATGTACTGAATAACCCAAATTCTTTTCTCTCGTAAGTTTACATAGTGCTGAAAGTATTTCGAATATTCCGCCAGTAAGAAAAGCAACCTTGTATATCAATGCTTTGATAAGAGGAAATCTCAATTCAAATTTACAAGTTTGTTGAATCATCTGCTTTCTGGATCGCAAGCTTCTCAGCTGTTCAAAAATTAGATGTAAATTATTCTCTAATAAAAGTTTACGATGTATCTTTAACTATTACGGGTCATTAAAGTCTGTACTAGTAGATTCTAATGTCGGCAATGCATTTTGTTAAGATCAAGTAATAGTTAAAAAGCAGTATAAAAACAATGGATTCTTTTTGACTGTACGTTATTTTACCAAGTCGTAAACCTTACGTCCCCATATGACAATCAGTTAAAAATGAAAATTTAGATAATTTAAATTTACATGAGCAGAGAATCTTCGCGGTTTTAAATCTTATACATAGAGCGATGCTTTTGATTAAAGTTTTTTATTTAAACTTCAACCAATGACTTATTTAATCTAAATATTTATACATATATTGTTTGTCCAACTATATAACAAGAAAACAGATATAAGTTGTGAAATATTTTGAATGAATATGTGAAAAAAGAGAGAGAGTCATCACATATTCATTGACTGATTAAAATGTAATGCAAAATATTTAACATATGAAACAAAAACATTTATTTTAAGTTACGAGCAAATTGCGCAAAAGATCCGATGAAGTAGACTTAAATATTCTTTAGAATAACTTTGAAGGCTTAGAAATTAAATAAAAATTTTAATCTCGCATTTTTGGTTAGCTTCCTAACTAATTTAAAGGCATTTGAAATTTTTAATAAACGAAAAATGCATACAACAAAAATTCATTTAACATAAGAAATAATCTATTTTTAAGTAACCAAAATGTTACGTATATTAAGAGGTATGTACTATATTATACATATACTGTATGGAGTATTGATCGTTTGAAAATAAAACAATGGTTTATTTAATTAAAGCAGTTTTTTTCTTCTTATCATGCACAATTTTGTAGAAGGCTCTTCTAAATTTTATACCAATTATTTTCGAGGATGAGAATAACTCGTACGAGCAAAGAAATTTCCTTCTATTATATACCCTTCAACTGGTGAAAATTATGCAGCATTTTCGGAGTGAATAATTATGAAAACGGTATTTTAACAAAGAAAACTTAGAAATAAAGTGTAATTTTCCTCCTATTATAAGTCCTTCGACCATTTAAATTTACGGTGCATTCATGTATTAAAACGTGTACCATATTTTTTTTCAGGAGAGAATAAGTGCTAAGATAGTATTATAAGATCTTAAAATAAAATACAATTGAAGGTGGGGATTTTTAAATGTAACTAATGCAGCATTTAAGTATGTTGAAGATGTTTTAAAACTGTAGCTTCCCCCTCCACTCTTTTTGGTGCTCGAAACGATAAAAAAAAGTTTGGTTTTAAGTAAAAATTAATCAATAAATTGATACAACATTGAAAGAAATACAGTAAAATGCGATTATTCCAGGGATTGCTACTAATTTCTCTTAGAGCTCTGTATCTTGTATAATAAGTATGCATATACATAATAAATTCAGTCATGAAAATAATATACAGAAGAGTTTTAAAAAATGATACGCAATTACAGATATTTTGCATCCACTTATTAATGTGATAAGTGTTTTTCATTATTTACTGTTAAAAGATTTACCATACCAAAATTATCTTTGTAAAACCTTATAATTTAAAATACAAAATGTTTTGAAATCTACGGCTAAATTTTTCTTTATTTCGGTGACTCGCCTTCTCTGCAGTGTAACCCATTATCAGTTTATTAAGTTAAGTAAATATTTTATGTGAAGCGCACGACAATATTTATTTTCAAAACTTTTGAGGATTTCAAAAGCCAAAAAGCTCGTATAGTTTCCCTTTCTCTTGAAAAACCCAAAAAATCCCGAATGAATTCTTAAAAGTTTGTTTACTGCTTAGTCGAAAATCAAACTTCTGATAAGTACTGAACATTGAAATCTTGGGACGCCAATCAATAGGTCATCTAACTCGACCGACAAAATCATACAATCAACACTACAAAGAAGTATTGCAAGTATCAAAATTTTACAAATTCTTTCATTGAATGTAACAAAATATTTATTTTTTCAAAAATGTATAAGAATAATTCTTTATCCCGGTTTTATTAATTTAACAGATACCTGAAAGGACAGAAAAGACTTCAGGAGAGCAAAGTATTAGTCACCGTTAGAGGAAAATAACGACAGTTAAGCTGAAAATACTTTACTGGACTAATTAATCCAACCATACTACATACAGACTTGAAAGCCTTATATTTAACAATTACATTAGCAATTATATTATAGTTATATTAGCAATTTTTACACACAATCATTCTAGATGGATTTTTAAATATATTCAACTACTCTCTCTCTTTCTTATACTCCTTTTATCTCTCGTTCACTCACCGGAAACAATGAGGCAAATTGCAACAAACCCTCGACCATTACCAACTAAACTGTTATTAAAATGAGAATTCTGATGATATTACGTAAAGTAGCAGTTATAAGGACTAATTTTAAACAAATTAATGTAATAAACTAATACTATTGTAGTCTCAGGACAGAGAGAAAAATGGATAATTTACGTTTTACATAAAATAAAATGAGCCTGAGGAATATAGTGCAATGTATGTAAGATACTTTGAAAAGCAATTCATTATTAACTCTAAACCTCTTTTTAAATAATAAAATGAACTTTTTTTTATACTTCATAAAAATAACAAAGTTTTTTCTCATCACTTTCTATGCTATAAAAACTCTTAATTGATAAATGCATATTCTACAGGAGAAACGCAACTCTAAAATAATGTTTTATATGAAAATAAACTTAGCAAGCAAGTAAAGAACAAAAAAAGAAATATTTCTAGATTTTAGGACTAGTGTCAGTAGGTATTGAAAATTTATGTATAGATCCATCCATCAGTCAATAAATTCTAAAATATCACCGCGGTGAATCTTCAAATATCAGGACTCAATGTCCTTTCTAAGTTTCCTTTCTAAAGCACAAATTCATCTCTCTATAATATTCAAAAGATTCTGAGCTGAAGAAATGTGTACAGAGTTTTAGGCTTAAGAGTTCTCGAAACAGTTTACAAATTTCTCTTCTAACCTTCGTTGTATGTGATTGTTTGTAATCATGTCACAATGCGTTTTGTCTCTTGAAAATGTAATAGTAGTTTATTTGCCTGCAGTATTTCTTTACCAAGCTCTCATCAAGCATATCAGAAAAGATAAGCTTTTTAAAATTTACAGCATCTCAACATATTTGACGAGCTGCGGGAAGTTCAAAAAAAGATTTAAATACCAGATAGATTTAAAATTTATTCTCAGGGTCTTTACTGAAGTTTGCCATTTACAATTCGACATATCCGTAGAGTGACAACAAAAGAGAGGATGAAGACACTGATAAGAATGGTTTGGTGTTGGATGCAGTCTTCATAAGAATCCGCTTATACATAAGTTTTCCTCAGAAGAAATAAGAATACATGTTTCTTTTATTAAGGAATATCATACTTTCTCTCTCTCTTTATGCGTCTATCAGCCTGTTATGAGATTCGCACTCGACTATCTTCATTTTATTAGAATTATCTTGTGTGTGCATACTCTTCAATTCAAATACAGTAAGTACTCCTTAATCCGGCATTTGATAGTTCGGCACATTTTATTATCCAACTCCAATCAAGCCATTGGCTACCAGATTTTTTCGTATGGATTTCGGATTTCATGTCAAAGATGCACTTTTTTCCTAATTTCCTTAGTGTGGAATTAGGTAATAGAAATGACTATTCAGCAATTCTGGCGCAAATTTTGGCTAAATGATGAAAATGAGGATTCAGATACAAACATTATCAAATGTGGTCAAAATGTGGTTCAAATTTGATAGAAAATGTATCCCCTTCATAGACCCTTCAACCCTTTCATAGATGTTCCCTATGTGTAAATTACATACAGGATTGAAACAGAGACTGAAATGTGCCAACTGTCGAAGAACAGAATACACAAATTTTTGTAAGCCCACAGGAAATCCAAGCTCAAGATATGTAAGGTTATTAAAAATGATTTATCCAATTTGAAAATTATATATTTTCAAAAATAAAGAACGCAGAGAAACACGCAAAGTAATGCATGAACACAAAGGGAAAATTAGGCATTTTTATACTGTAAAAAAAAATAAATGTCACCTCCCGTGTTCTTCGTGAAGCTATTTCACGAAAGCTGTTCAGAAGCTACATCTCAATTGGAGCGGTTGCAGAGGACTAGATGACTTTTGATGTTACACAGCTGGCCATCTAAGTCACCTGATATTATCCCACGCGATTTCTTCCTTTGGAGGTTTGTATAAGATAAAGTATATCCTCCACTAAAATTCACGAATTTATGTGAGCTCGAACAAACAACGGAATTCTGCTGCTGCTGTAGATTCAATTACCACTGACATTTTTCAACGTGTTTAGAAATAATTAACATAACAAAGTGACATTATTATTGTAGCAAAAGGAAGCTTCAAACACTTGTAAAAAAATTCTATATTTTCCCTTTGCATTTATGTATTACTTATCATTCTATGTCGTTTATTTTTGAAAGTATGAAATTTTGAAATTTAATGAATCAATTTGAATAACCCTGTAAAGCGGATGAAGAATTGGATTGAATTGGTTTCATTAACATCACACTAGAAACAACACGAAGTCTATTGGCGACGGAACCTCGTAATTTTGAATCTCACTCAAGTGACGAGGACGACACCTGAGCTTGTACACCTCTCTAAACTTCCACGCCACGCCAATGGGAGGATTTTGGGACTCGACTGATTAAACGTACACCAGCCCCTACTACACGGAGGGTCTTAAGTGACAACAGGACTCTATCCCACGACTCGAAGAAAACCGCCGGCTGCGAGTCCGTGGTTATGACCTCTAGGTTACCGTGTCTACAACGAACGGAGAAGGAGCCAAGAAAGATGAAGCTAAATTCTCGTGAATCTGATGTATCAACACTAGATTTACGAATGTTAGTCATATACCTATTTCTTCTGAAGTGAGTCATTTAGAATCATACAACAAAATTCAAATGTTTTGTAAAAAAATCCATCCAATTCTATTTTAGTGAAATGTTAGTTATTTAAAACTCCATTCAGAGTATTTCTTACATTTAAAAAAATGTTTTTTGAGATTCAATTTTCGCATACATTTTATTGCAAATAATACAAAGACTCTTACATCTATTTCTATCGCCCGACACTTGAATTTCGCAGTTTTTCCATATGCCAGTACTATGAATTCACAGCAATGTAATGTGAGTGCCATTGACTTTATTTCTAAAGGTATAACTTAGTTCTTCATCTAATTGCAAAGTTAAATCTTTACTTGTAATGTTTACTTGAAAAGCTGTTTACTCAGAATCCAGTCTTTGATTCTACTAACATAGTATTGTTATGGCTGCAGATTATTTCTCGTTATTATTTTCTACGGACTTTCTCTTTCGGACAGCTTTTCTCTATTACTTCTTCTACTACTATTCCTACTGTTTGCCTTCTATTATTCCACTACTCTTCAACTTATTCATTACCACTGCTTTGCATAAATTAGAAGTTGAGATGTTAGCCAAACAACGGGAAATCTCTTAAAGGACAGTTGAAGGAAGGTACTGTTCTCTGTCTTTACAGAGCTTACGCCTCAGACAGGATGGTCAAAATTTGTTCAGCATTGTTTGAATGCTCAGAGAATATCCAAGTGGGCGTGAAACGAATAACGCATTTTCAAATCATTGCAATTCCAAGCTCAGTTGTTCTTAGAATTTTGGTAAAATGTTTCTTTATACATGCATAGCCGATAAACGGCAAAATTATTTCACGTGTCAAATTGCGACGACTGCAATTCTTTATTTAATTCAATGGCCACTGTTCCTTTAAACTAAATAGCTACTAAATAGGAGACTCCAGTTGAAAATACGTAAGAACAAGATAAAATAATTTATTTATCAATGAAGGATATAGTTAAAGTTGCTCTCTATCTAGAATCTCACTTAATGTGTTAATTTTAAATTAAGATCAACTAATAAATTTTTAGCTTATTAATTCAGTCTAGTTCTGATTTAATCACTTCACACAAACACTATTCTTATCTTAATACTTTAACTAGATTTCCCTTCAATCCACAAAACTAATTAAGACGTTTCGATCCAAAGTTTAAATATCTATCAACAAGGAGTTATCCTCTATCTCTCTTCATTTCCATTAATTTTATTTCATTTATATATCATTATCTCTAATTCACTTCACTTTACTTCTATCTTCATTTAAATTACCTATTAGAGTTTCATTTTGGTTGGGAAGATATTATAATTTTATGCAATTCAATTTATTATAAAGTCCCCGAGGTTAGTGAAGAGAAAATCACGAATAGCTAACGTCACAAAATTGGCTCAAAATTAACGATAGTATCATTTGTATGATTTCTAATAATATCCTTAGTATAATCTCTTTAAATCAAAATGAATGTGATTAAAGCTAACTTTGTCCAGATGCACGAATTGCTATACTATTTTAATTTAACATTTCCTCTTACACCAGCCCAGATATTTACGAAAAAAAACTTTGCTATCTATTACATCTAGAAATTCTACAGTGATTCTACATGACTTATTCTCCTAAAATACTGAAGCATAATTTGTCCTTGTAAAATTATCAAATATGTATCTCTCAATATGTCTCTTAAAATTGGAGGATTTCATTGAAAGGGTATTTATTTCTATTTTAGTCACAACGCTACTAGGATGGAATTTTTTTTAATGTAAATTAAAGAATGAGCTATGACATATTCTATTTTAAAACACAGTGAAAAATATTGCAAAAAATATCTAGTGACAAAACTGTAATATAACAATTGAGTCCAGTTATAAACCAAATATACCATAAATTTTTCCAATATAATCCATGAATCTTGGAACGTTTCCTATTTACAACATCCTAACATTACTTTTCAGCGAATATCCGCTGTAATTTTTATCATTTTTGTTCACAATCTCATTCGTTTATCCAAATGCGGTTTTCTCCAATGACAACATCAATGACGTGGTCATTGAATCTCAATTTCTGTTTATCGTCATCAACTTCTTTTAGTATACGAGTACATATAAATCAAGTTGCATTTGCTGTTTCTCTCTCCACAAACTCCAAATTAACATCAGAATCAAAAAGCTAGTAGCTAAATTAGGCTAAAAACCACAAGCAGGTGGCGTAAACATTGGGTTACAAATTCTCATCACGATTTCTTAACTCTTTGGGTGATGTTCCATTCCTCAATGAATGTGACAAGTTGCCCAAAGTTTTCTTTTCACACACGCATGAGTTTGTTGCGGAAACGTTTCTAAGTAATAGAAAACAAAGAAGCTTTATGTAATTAATTAATTGTTATTCAGAAGGACTTTCATATGTAATGAATACTCAAATTAAACATTATTTGATTATTTGAAGGTTGAGCTTAATGTTATAACTTTTCAAATATTGTCTAGGCAAATAAAGTCACGATTTTGATGTATTGTAAACAAATATCCTTAAGTGATATTTGCAGTATGAAAACATCGCAGAAAATATGGCAAATAAATAATGCCTCACATATTTAAAAGATTTTTCGTGATATTTTTGCGCTTTAATAAAAAGGATAATATTTTAATGTTGAAAGTAAATTTTTATTTATTTTTAGTTTAATACAATTGTTGTTTTCTTGTGTAAAGGGGATTAGCTTTAAATTTTCTTCGCAAACATTAATATAATTCTTTACACTTTATATTTCTGATAAACTTTATTATACAATTACATAAAAGCATTAAAAAAATTTTAAATATTTTTTAGTTCTCTTTTTCTCCTCGCTTGGGCTATTTAATTTAGGAATAGATAAAAATATTTTAAAAATAGGTTTTGAATATTTTGATGTAAAACAGACGGTAGATTTATTCAGATTTTAATAACGTTAATTTTATATTTTTCAGACCTTTACTATACAACTACAACTGGGAAAATTCATTGCACACCTTAAAAATTTTCTTTGTTCAATTTTTAACAAATTGTGAATAAAAAAGAAGATTCTCGTCTAAAAAGAATACTTACTCTACAATCTTTCATTACCTAAATTGTGATATATGTTGGACCATATGATGCACGTCGTGTTCTGACCTTTCTCGATGCACATGCCCTTCGATTGTTGCCCTGACCAGCACAATCTCCAGATCTATCCTCCATTGTAAATGACTGGTCATGCGTTGCTGAGAGACTGGCCCGCCACCCTTCTCCAGCTAATACGGTTGATGAAGTGTGGTATAGACTTGAAGTAGCACAGAATGAGTTGTCCGTTTCTGTCATCCAAACCCAGTTTTACTCCATGTTTAACCAGGTAAGGACCGTTTTAGTTGCCAGTGGTGGCAGCTATTTCTTCTAATTTCGCACCCCTATAACCCCCCTTACTGCTTACAAATTTAATCATTTTGTCTTCATGCCATACTGCTTAAGTGCAATATATATCTTTTTTACATTTGCTTTCCTTCACGTTGCAATTTTAATGGCCAGCAGTGCATTTACTCAAGAACTTTTATCTGTAATTTTCAAAGGTAAAAGCGCTTTTGTCATCTTGCGAAATAAAAACATTTTTTCCATTGCTTTAGTTATGGGACAGCATCCTTGAAGATTTCAGAGTCAAGCAATTTAACACTTACTGGTAATTTAGTACAAATTCTAAGATTAAACGTGAACTTCTCAACAGATAAACTTGTGATGGCTGCAATAGAACGTTAGAACAATAAATACACAATTTATTAGCTACTTGTTAATATAACAACAATTATAATTAAATGCTCTCCCGGACAAGGGCCTTAACTGTCTTAACCTAATCTACCAGTAATAATCTAACTGACTCTTACCACTAAGCCTTCCTCGACTTCAAGCATACATTAACCAGCCGGTAACTTGTAGCAATTCTCGGCTCCGACTTCAACTCAGACTCTGGAACAATTGCTGAACACTGGAATCACTCAATCTCAACTTCTCGAACCACTCAAACTCTACTCCAACCTCTCTATCGCAACTCTCAGTCTGAGTTTATATATATCCCAACTCTCCTGCTTCACTTCATTTCTACTTACTTTACATAATCACGTTTCATTTTTGGTTGGGCAAAGGTTGTTTAGCAAAAGCAATCAATCTTAATTAAAAGTCTCTAAGGTTAGTGAAGAGAAACCGCGAATAGCCCAACGTCACAAACTTATGCCTGAAATAGTAATATTTCTATATTCAAGCAAGGCTATGGTAGATCTTTTAATGCCCTTAATAATTTGAGATGAAGCTCTTGTACAGAACATTGTCAATGATTTTTATGAATCTAATGTTTGCAAATATTAGATAGTTTATTAAACGTTGAATGTTCCATCTTTTCTTATAATTTTTTCCCTCATTTATCACAACTGAACATAACTGCACCATTAGAAGCATGTTTCCTCATTTGAACTTTTTTGTTCTCTCTGCATCACACCAGAGGTTTCATTAACTGTTTTAAATTGTTCCTTACTATCTTCAGCTAGCTAAATGAAATATTTTGCTTTCTTCACAGTTAGCTGCGGTTTTCTGAATAAACATTCTTGTACGCTCCAAGAACTACGAATTCCAAGAACTACTCGATCACGAACAAGTAGTTTCTCTGGTTCTTCAAATTCACAAGACGCTATAGAGTTTTCAGGTGCGTCAAATACGACTCTATAGTTTGTATATTTTGTTGTGAACAGGAAATTTTTTTATATCTATTGAAAGCCACATTCTGGAGCGGATTGCCAATACATTTTGAATTTATTCAAAGCATCGGTAAATCTATTTTTGTTTGAATCATCTTCAAATTTTAAAATATTGAATATTAATACATTTTTATCATCTAATAGATTCAGAAAATAACAATTTTTGTGACCTCAAGCTTCGATTTATTTTCGTTGCGATCATGAAATTTTTGTATATTTGATACTATTTTTTCCCCGAGTTATTTCTACTCGTAAGACTTTACAACCAGGTAGCTCAGAAATATCTATTTGCAAGTAACTAAAAATATTCCTTATTTACTTAAGAGGATTACTGATGCAACTATTATTTCTGTTAGGCTATGTATATCCAAGAATTATTTAACATAATATAGTTAAACACCACTCTGACGCCATGTCTTATTGTTTTTTTTTATATTATGAACAGAACAGTAAATAATAGAGCATAACCATTCATAAGAAACTATTGTTATTTATCATTACTGATCAGAATTATGCGAAACATATGAACATATTAGCATTAAACACATACTGTGTCCATGTGCAGGATTGATCAGCCACTATCGTGCTGTTGCCAGATTCTCTATACTTAACAATTACAATTGTAATTATATTTTAATTACGTGTTGATACGTCACAGAATAGTTTTCATATAGATAACTTGAAATATTTTTAGACTAGTTAATCTAATAATTATTACTAGCTTTTATTTAAATTAATATGTTCACATGTATATCTTTCCAGTGCAAAATTTGTTCTCCAAGTTGAATTTTAACTCACTTCCTATCATCCGATCACGCTGAAATTTTACATAAATTTATATTGGGTTGGAGGGAAAGTTCTGTCGTATTTTAAATAGGCAGGTGATTTTTCTTGTAAATAAAAAAAAACATGTGGCTAGTAAGTCATTAAGATTTTTTTTTTTTGTTCTTTTAGCTGCTGCATAATATAAAAGGAGTCCTTTTTTACCGTTCATCATTTACTTGTGATATTTAAAGTGAAAAACAAGTCAGTAGATAAAGTGCATTTACGACACTGCATTTTCTATGAATTCCTAAAAGGAAGCAACGCATCGGTTGCATATAAAAATTTATATGCAGTATTAGGAAAAGGTATTGTAAATGTTCGTACTTGTCAAAGATGGTTTAGCAAATTTCGTTCCGGGGATCTGAGCCTCCAAGAAAGAGATCAATCTGGACGACCATCCAAGATCGATAATGATGTTTTGCGATTCATGTTGGAAAATAATCTACATTTAACAAGTCGAGAAATTGCAGAAGAGTTTGGTATTCATCATACAACTGTTGGAGATCACATTAAATCTCTTGGGTTTGTGTTAAAGCAAAGTGATTGGGTTCCACATGAATTAACGGAAAATAGTTTGTCTGATCGTGTAAGAATGTGTTCGTCATATCTGATTAGACACAATGTGGAGCCGTTTTTGGACAAGCTGGTTACTGGAGATGAAAAGTGGATTCTTTACGAGAATATTAAGAGAAAAAAATCTTACTGCAAACCAAGAACACCATCAGCAATAGTTCCAAAACCAAGTATCCATCAACGAAAAGTACTGCTTTGTTTGTGGTGGGACTGGAAATATCCAGTGCACTAAGAGTTGCTGAAACAGGGAAAAACCATTAACGCGAATCTGTACTGCAATCAGCTGGATAAATTGAATGCAGCTATCAAAGAAAAAAGGCCAGCATTAGTGTCCAGAAAAGGAATAGTGTTCCACCACGATAATGCTCAACCGCATACTGCAATGGTGACACAACAAAAACTGAATGCGTTAGGATGGGAAGTCCTTAGTCATCCACCGTATTCACCTGACATTGCACCATCTGATTATTACTTATTCAGATCTCTGCAAAATTATCTAACGGGAAAAAAATTCAAGTCTTTTGAAAGTGTTTCTAAGGCAGTTGCTGACTATTTTAACTCCAAGGACGAGAACTTCTACAAAATAAGAATTCATAGGTTACCTAAAAGATGGCAATAGGTTGTATCAAATAACGGAGCATATATAATTGATTAATAATGAACACATATTTTTATAAATGAATTCAAATATTTTCTTTAAAATACGACAGAACTTTCCCTCCAACCCAATAACTCTGTTGACAATACAATATTATGGTATGCCTCAAGCAGGTATGGAATTAGGGAAAGGGGTGGCTCCTTTAACTTAACAATGACCAACTGAGTTGAAATTTTGCTCACACGTCTAGGTAACGAAATAGCTTTTTAATCTTAAATTTCTAGATTAAAAAAGAATTAAATAGATCTAAGGGAAAAAAATCAATTTTTTATTTAAAAATGAACTAAAAGGTATAAGAAATAAGTTTTTAATGTAAAATAATATATAATTTATGAAAGCTTGAGACGTTAATAGTTCTTTTGATCTCATATATACTCGTAAGTAAGTAGATATGGTACTTAATTCATTGGTAATTACGTAGGTAACTAAGTTAAGCACCTCAAGCTTTCATAAATTATGTTTTATTTCACATTTACGAAATTATTTTTGTCTTTTAGTCCTTATTTAATTAAAAGTCTGATTAATTTTTTTACTTATATTTATTATTAAAACTAATTTCTTACTCGTTTTCCCACCAATTCAACTATATTCACGTAGAGACGTATTGAACCACCACAAAAATAATTTATTTGAAATCATGAGAGATATTTATGCATTTGCATAAAATCCATTACATTTTATGTATATGGCAGATGCACTGGGTTATGTAACGGTCCTGATAGAACAGTAATTCACATTCTCGTGAAAGAATAAAACAAAATTTATTTAACAAAAAGGTGTTCATAGTTCACTTCGGACCTCCTGCTACTTTTCTGATAGATTTTCAAGATAAAAAATTGTAGTAAACATCCTGTTCGTTTTATTTCGCAATCCCACTCTATCATTGCAAACGTAAAGATGACACAAAGAGATTAATGTATAGGTTAGAGAGTTAATATTGAGGTAGGTGTGGTTCGACGTAAAATTTTATTGCAGTTTTTTGCGAGAATAATGCATTTTTATTAGACTTATATTATGCATTTATTTTAAAGTGAAAACAATTCAACGAAGTTTCGAAGAAAAGCATGTAAAAATCCAGTATTATCTTCATAAGAAGGAAAAGCTTTTGTTTTAAAGTATAATAGGCAATATATTGCCGTTTAAGAAATGAAACGAAGGTATAAGATGTCTGTGAAAAATATAAATGGTATAAATACTACTGCTTGGTAAAAAAAAAATAAGTTTTGACATATATGTCAATTTTATTTTTAATCATATTATTAGTAAAACTCTATGAAATGGTAAATGAAAATCTATTTTAAAAATATATTTTTCGGCGTGTTGTTTTTATTATAATTTTTTTTTGAAATTCATATTTCGAAGCCATTACATTTCCCCCTATTCAAAACGGGGGGTATTTCTTTAAAATTAGAATCAAAATTACTTACTTTAATATATAACTTTAATAGGGGAAATAAAAATTAACCATTTATGTTATACATTAAAAAACAATGAATAAACCTGTTTCATTTATATTACGCATAAAATGGATATTTAAAAAGAAACAAGCAAACATACTAAAGTTTATTTTATATGAATATTTCAGAATGATCCATGACCAACATTAACAGCTAATAATTTCATTTCCAATCAAACATACATTGAAATCAAATCAGAACTACTTTTATGCAAAAAGTAAAACTTTCTTTACCTCCATTACATTTGCGTCGTTAGGCCCTTCACTAATCTGGTAGACAATATAGTAAATTATGAATAGTATAAAATTACACTTTCTCCCAACCAAAAGAAACGTGTTTAAGTAAATTGGAATAAAATAAAAGTGAAGTGAATTGAATTAAAAATAATGATATATAAATGAAATAGAATTGAAGAAAAATGAAGGGAGGTAGAAGGTAATGACTTGCTGATAGATATTTATAATTTGGAATGAAGCAAATTTTAGTTTAGCTGAGATAAGTACCGGCTGTTAGAATCAGAATGATTGATTAGGTAAGCTGAGATTTTATTATTAAATTATGAACTAAGATTGAAGAATTAAAAGAGATTTGAGAGAGAGCGACCTTATCTATTCTTCAGTGATTATTAATAAAGCATTTTATCTTGCGTGTTTTCAAATGGAATTATTGTCAATTATATTAGACAGAGATGGTGGAAGAGTTGAAAAATGAAAAACGGGAGTTACACACCTAGTTATTGTAACAAAAAAAAAGTGTTTCGGGCTGTTAAAAAAATCTAACATCACCTATCAAGAAAAGACAAGGAAGCTCTAACAAATATCATTATTTTTAGTTAAAATGAGTTATCCCATTCCTAACACAGGTACTTTTTGAACCATCCTTGTATTGAAGGCATACTTGACAACCTGACAGAATTTCTTCATTTCACAGAAATGTATTCAAATTCAGAGAATTTTATGGAGAAACCACTTATAAGCAGAGCTTTACACTTAAAAACATAAAAAATCCAGAATTAACCCAAATTAAGGTCTTCATTACAAAGAGGCAAATAAATATGATTTCTATTGCGTTTCGAGCTTTATAAAAATTATCAATTACAAAAAGATTGCTATCTTTGAAAAGAGCCGTTAGTAAAAGTTCTTTTTTTTTTTTTCTTTTTTTTTTTTGAATGAAAAAGACCCGTCGCACATAGCAATACTGTTACTTAAAAAACTTTGCACACCTTGGTATCCCTTGATCTATATTCTCCGAACTAGAAGAAATCAGAAGGGATGAACAGAGTTAAAATTGACAAATTATAAGATACATGCAATTCATTATCACCTTTACCTAAGTTGATATTGGTTAGTAAAATAACAACTAAACCGCTATAGCCTAGTGGTCGTGGATTCGTGGCCGGAGGTTTTCGTCGAGCCTTGATGCCACTAAAGACCCAACATGTAGCCGGAAGTGATGCACGTTAAATATGTTGAGGCTCAAAATCCTCCCATTGGTGGGGTGTGGAAGTTAGGAGAAGGATGGGCCAGCTCAGGTACCCCCCTCGTTACTTGTCTGAGGTTCAAAATTCCGATGTCCGTTTCCATGATAAGTTGCTTCTAGTAGGACGTTAATAAAATCAAACCAACCCAAACTAGTTAGTCATTTGATTAATGATACTCAGTTATTCATTCTTACTTTCTGGAACTTATTCCTGCAATTAACAATTTGAGTGACCATACACAAAAACACTAAAAATGAATAGTACTGTTGATGCAATAAAGTAGTTCCCCTTACTTCGAAGGAAAACCCCAGAAACCAACTATTAATTTCAAGCCGTCGTGAATAATATCTGTATTCCTTGAAATTCATGAAAACTAAGAATGCTTTTCACGCTTAAAAGAGTTCATTTTTAGAGATTTTGACACTGGCAAAATATTAGAGGAAAAGTGAACTAGATGATGCGCAACCGCAAACTATCAAAGACCAAGTCTGTCGAAAGCGTCTTTTTTTTTTTTTAATTTTGCGTCATTAATTAAAACTTTGAAGCATACTTTTATGACACTGCCTACAGAATTCAACTCTTTTTTTTTCCTCCTCAGGTTCTCGTTATTTTGAAACGGAAAAGGCGTTAAAATGTCATGTTTAGTTAACCCGACGAAATTGATCTTGGGTATGATACACCCAGCGAAAGAATTAAAGAGATTTTGATAGCAAACTTTCCTATACATTCTTTCAAATAAAATTCTAATTAAGTTTCTTTTTATCTTTTAATACACAAGTCGTGTAATATCCATACATGACACATTGATAGAAAATGAAACAAGTTTTGTGTAATTATATAAAACACGTTGCTTGTCAAATATTTTTGATTGTGACATTCAAATTTGACACTAAATGTCGTAATCAATTTATAAAATTATTAATCTTGGAAAGTATTCATCATGTAGCAGTTAAAGTCTTAGAGATATGGAAATAAAGCTGTACCTAAATTTGACACAAAATAAAAAATCAAATATGGTTTTAACATATTTGTAGTCTCGATTAAATTATATTACGCACCTAACAACAAAACTTGTTACGAATGATCGATAAATTCAAGGTTTGCAATTCAAAACTATCAGGAATTCCTTAAAAATGTCCGGATTGAAAATAAAACACGATTTTTGCATAATTATACAAAATACAATCATCTGTAAAATCTCTCTCTTTTTTTTGTTCGTGGTATTTTGATTTGTTATCACATACTTGATATACAAAATTTATTTTTTACATTTGAAACATTTATTGTTTGATAATTAAAATATTGTACAGACACTTACACATATTACTTAAAAATGACATGAAATAGAAAATAGTGCAAGTATATTTCTTGAAAGTCAAATAATGCAAAAATGAATTGATGACCGGTAAGTTTAGGTCTCGAAATGCGATATTATTAAAGGTTGTTTTGTACAATAATATAGTTCGCGTTATAGAATGAAATTTAAACTTCAATAGGATCAAGTGACGTAGTTTAGGATTTGTATAACGAATGTCATTCTGTTCGACTATTTTGACCATGGTTCAAAATTGCTAGATATGTCACAACAGTTCATTATATAGCACTAGAGTACTAGTAAAGAGCACTAATTAAACAAAATGAATTTAATAAATATGTGTAATGAAAAATTCTGTACAAGCAATTAATTTGTTTCATGAGTTTAGAAAATGAATAATTAAAAGAAGTAATTGCCATTTTTTGTTATATTGCTCCTTTTAATAAAAAAAACTAACTAAATAATCATTTCCTTACAAACACTGCTATTATAATATTTACTTTCTAACTAAACGAAGAATGGTTATTGCGAATAACATTTTTTTTGAATAACAAAAATTCTTCGGATCATAAATACTGGATTTCCTCGTAAATGTAGATGAGAGAAAAGATTACCAGTATCAACAAACGTCGGTCTCCTGAAACTATGCCATTTGGGTGATATTTTAATTGCAATCCATACATTCGAAATAATGTATTTTATGGAAAAGGTCAGAACCTTAAGACATGAGTAACTCAAAATGAGGTTAGTGAATTGTTCTAGGGCAGTAAAGATAAAATCTTACACATTAGTTATTATGATAACCTACAAAAAAAGCTACGCAAACAGTCAAAATCGTTTTTCGTGTTGGTAAATGATCGAAATTCTAATGAAGCGTCATTGAAGGGGCCAATTATTTTACGGATGAAAAGTCCAATAATTCCATCTAATTAAAATTCTCATCTAAACAGAAGGGTTAGATATGGATCCATTATATTCATTATGATGTTGTAGGCTATTTGATTTGATTGACAAAATAATTCCACGCAGGCCGTTAGTAATTTACTACTAGTTTTTAAATATTATACGATAAAATAAAGGGTTTGATTGAGTGATTGTTTGTTAACACCGCACTTTGAAGCAACACTAGGGGCTACTGGCAATGGACCTCGTTATTTTGAGCCTCGGTCTAGGAACAATGAGGGCCTCTGAGCTGATATCCCTCTCTCCAAACTTCCACACCTTTCCAAAGAGGGATATTAATCCTTGACAGATTAAATGTGAATCAGCTCATCGACAAGACGGGTTTTAGTGGAATCAGGACTCAAAACAGTGAAGGGGACTCTATTGCCTAATAGTTATGACTGTCATCAATGACGTGGTAGCTCGAGTTCGAATACTAATTCCACCGATGATAATTGTACGGGAAAAAAATAAAGAAAATCTGATTTAAAATAAAGATGGTGGAATAAGAATCAATTGCTACTCGTAGAGCTTAGATGTCGTATTTGTAATTCGGCGGTAATTCGAAATTACGAAATCTGCTGCCAATAGCTTATTGTGTAACTATCATATAACGTTATTATTATTATTTTTTTTTTTTTTGAAAATTACATACAATCAGTTTGATTTCCCCACGGTTCCTACGTGTGTTGGAAAGAAATTATATTTTTTTAAATATACTGTATAGTAAGATTTCTCTGATAAAGATCCATAGAAATATTAATGAACATCACGAATACGCGGTAGCAGAGTGTTCACGGTCGTGAGCTCATAGCCCACGTTGTTTTCGAAAATCTTGACTCCATCCGTTCGAGTCCTTATACCACTAAATACCCACCGTGTAACGGGCATAATGCGCACTAAATCCATTGAGGTTTAATGACCTCCCATTGGAATTTTGTGGAAGTTTGGAGAGTGGTGCATCAGCCCTGGTGTCCTGCTTGCTACTTGACAGAGGTTCAAAATTACGAGGCTCGTCGTCAACAACTTCTCGTTGCTTGAGACGTTAATAAACATTCACTCATACTAAACCACTTATATATATATATATTATATAAGTGGTTTATTGATTAATTTTGCTTAATTAGTGTGGTTTGAATAGCCTGTCATGTAACGTCCAGTGTTACATTAATTGTGGAAACCAATCAAAGCACTAAAAGCTTAATGATTTCATCCGCCATTACTTATCACAGTCAAATTACATTATAAAGACATTATTTATTATTATTCAAATTTGTAAGAATATTTTTTCTTAGTTTGCTTACAAGAGTGGTATCTTTATTTTTTAATTACATCATATATATTAGTGAGTTTCACTCTCCCTCCCCCCGAAAAAAATTAATTAAATAGATGATGAAAGTATTGTCTCCTTTTTAGCTACCCAAGGAACTATTGTTTTAGTTGGATCACTTTTGGAGTACCAGATCACTTTTCAATTTTTTACCGATAGCTTCAATTTAATTACATTTAGCTTAAATATATTCACTTTGATAATTTATCGTTTTCTTTAATTTTAATATCGGAAAAGTTAACTAATGTCCATTTCTCGGTATTTCATCATTTACTTTAATTCTTATATTTAATTGAGTAATTTAATAATAATTATTAAAAAAGTGCACCTTAATAATTTTGGATTAAAATATTGATAAAATAACATTTATTGAAATATTAGTTATTGTTTGTTCAGAAACTTTACTATAAATATCGTCTAACATTTTCGAAACTCTGTTATTTTCTAATATTATTTCAATATTTTATCAATGAAATTTTAATTTTGTTTCTGTGCCATAAACTAATAGGATGTAAAAGTTTTTTTAAAAATAATAAAAGAATCGACAGTTTTCACTCGGACGTAAAGTAAATTTATCTTTGAATAATGAGACGAATCACTAATTATTCCATTTCCCACAGAATTTAAATCTAAAAATGCGAAGCAAGGGAAAGCTCTCTACGAGTTTTTCTTTGGTTCATAATGAGATATATTTCGTAACAACTCTTGAGATAGCATATGGTTTTTAGATTTTATCTGCTTGATTGATTAACATTGTTAAGAAACATTTCTTGAAACTCTTCCAAACCACACTAATTGACTTAATCAATTAAAACAAATTGACTTCATATATTTATAGAAATTATTATCTACAAAATGTTTCGAAACCTTCCCCAACAAGGATTAAAAACCTTGCGGAGTGGAGTTTCTCAGAATACAAAAAATAATAGCATTTCTTTTTACATTTAACACATCAGTTCAAATTAAAATAAAAGTACTAACAAGAATATTTCTTAATTAACTTTGCTTTAAAATTACACAATAGGATATTGGCAACGGAGCTGACAATTTTAATCTACGATCAAGTGACTATATCTGAGCAGGTATAACATCTACCGAGTGTCCTAAAAGCTCCCACATTGACCATTCGTAAATTTGTCATACAAAAACAACAAATTTTAAAACAGTTATTTTTATTGTGATGGGGAAAAGTACTTAGAATGTACCGTAGAATAAAAATTGAGTTTGTACATTTACTAAGATTTTCAAAATGTACGTCCCTTTCTTGGAGTCAAAGCTGATCTCGTTTGCACATATTTTGAGAAACGAGTTTCAAAATGTTGGGAGTGACTTCTATCCTTGAAATAATCGCAGTTTTCAGAGCATCTATTGCACTGCAAATTTGTTTTCATAAACATTGTTCTTTAATTAGCTTAACAGAAGAAAGCCAGGGAATGCTCAGATCAGAGGAACAAGTTTCTTGGCTCAACGAAGACAGTACAATATGCCTTACGAATAACGAAAACATATACATTCTTCAATACTAATCTCGAGATATGTTTGCCACCTCGTTCCTCAAATCTGAGAATTACTTGTTTTTCCCTGTGGAATAATTTAAAAACAAAGTTTATGAAAGTAATCCCCAAATTGTAGATGATCCGAAAATTGCCATCACTCAAAGGATACAAAAAGTCACCCCCACCATCAGGAAACACTTCTCAAAATATACGCAAACGATATCAGATTTGCTTTTCAAGAAAGGGGCGGATATTTGGAGCATTTTTTTGTAAATGTAAGCTCTATTTTTTCCTGCATTATGTTATAAGTGCCTTTCACTGTTAGCATAAAAATAATTGTCTTCAAGTCCGTTGTTTTTGAGTAATACATATACGAATTATTAGTATTGGAACTTTTAGGACACCCGGTATTTTTTAATTACGATATCTCCATTCAAGAAGAAATTCTGTTGCATTTTATGTACAACACTTCTCATTATTCTATTCAGCTATCTTCGGCACAGTAGAGAATCGAATCTCCGACCCACTGGTGACCATGGCACCGTTCTTTTAAATAGACAAGAAAAATTCGAAAAAATAGAGCTTAATTCGATATTTTTCTCAGCACTTTAAAATATCTAATTAAATGGGGAATTTCGGAATAATCTAGGACAAGGGAATGTTTTAATATGCCAAGTTATTTATCTTATGATTTTATTGAAAAATAATACTTCTAAAAATAAAGACATCTCCCCATCAAGGAAAAATAGATTTAAATAAATATTTTAAAATGATGCTTGTTTAGGGAAAGCACACCAGTTCCATAAAATCTGACACGTCAACTTGACAAATCGCAGTTCCCGGATGGAATGAGAATAAATAGTTTTCTTTATAAGCATTATTCGTGTTTCAC
The DNA here is from genome assembly GCA_019974015.1 of Nephila pilipes. Classification (NCBI taxonomy): domain Eukaryota; kingdom Metazoa; phylum Arthropoda; class Arachnida; order Araneae; family Nephilidae; genus Nephila; species Nephila pilipes. The sequence continues at coordinate 380,983 of BMAW01040220.1, read as the reverse complement.
TTACAGTCTTAGTTTATTTTTATATCAATACATCATTAAAATAACGATTTCTGAACATGGTTTGAAAATCAATTTTGATTTGGTGAAAATGGTCGTAAAATCAATTAAAGTTTCAATTAATCAGTCAAAGATCAATTAGAGATCGTAATAATTTTCTCAAGAGTTTCTCAACAGCTCAATGTCTTATAATTTCTAAGATTTTTGTGTAAATAAGCGACATCCAGATTGGGGGAGGGAGGGATAAATGAAACAGATGATGAAGGCCGAAGAGGCTATTTAATTTTAAAGATTAAGAACATAAAGAACAATATTCTGAACATTGTATCAATATATAGGGTGATTCAAAATTATTCATTCGATTTCAAAATTAAATATTTTTATAAATGAACGGCACAGAATGATAAGTAATACATGAATGCAAAGGGGAAATATAGAATTGGTTTTACAAGTGTTCGTTATAACTTCCCTTAGATACACGTATAATGTCCGATACGTAAATTCCTGCTAAACACGTTGTAAAGTGTCAGTGGTAAATTATTCTATAACAGCAGAAATCCATTGCTTAGGATCGCATAAATTTGTGGGTGACAGTGGCGCATACCTTTTATCTCTTACAACTCCCAAAGAAAAAAAAATCTCTATATCAAATTGTAAGGGTTTTTGGTCGGAAGGAAGACTCGACATATTCTAAAACACTTAATTTATTTATCAATCTACAGAACAATTCACAGCTAGAAGTCTATCCTATCCCTCCCCCCTCTCTCTATTTCTTGAAAGATTATACTATATATATCAGTCTTAATTTGCATGATCAATTTCTATTCATCGTAGGAAGCTTTCTAATAAAAATAATTTCTAAAGCCCGAAAATTCCCCTAGAGGATTGTTGGTGACAAGATCGTGGATAGATCCGTCACAAAATGACTAAGGTGGCCAGCTGTGTAACATCAAATCATCTGGTCCACTGCAACCAATCCAACTGAGAGGTAGCTCCATGAAAATTTCTAAAACAGCTTTTCTCCAATAGCTCCAAGAAGAACAAACGAGGACCATCTATTTTTCGCAATATAAGACTTCTACACTTTTCCTTTATATTCATGTTTTACTTACCATTCTGTATCGTTTATTTTTAAAAATATGGAATTTTGAAATTCGATGAACCATTTTGAATAACCCTGTATGTTATAATCGTATAACAAATATCACACTAAAGTGAAACATTGAGTGAATGATTGGAGGGGAAAAAAAGATCTAGTTATAAATAATTTGAGAATTATGGTAAAATAAAAAGATCGACTCTTGTATAAATTGCTATTCATTTTTCTAAATTTACCACCATTTTATTTTTTTAAATTTTATTAAATTTACCATTAATTATTTAAATTGAAATTTTCTAAATCTTGCCACGTGAAGATTTTGAGCGTTTGACTTTTATACAACTTTTATACATTGATTTTTAATACTCAGGAGGAATGTCATTCGAACTGAACCAAAACTCTAACGAAAGCTTAACTTTCAACTTCAATAACATTTAAGTGGATCCAATGCTCAAATTTTTGAAATTCTAGTCAATTAACTATGACACAAGATTATGGTCACCTTTTGGCTAGGAAGTCAAAAGTTATTAGAAATGTAGCCGGAAAAAAAATCAATGAAGTATGTTAATTTAAAATGCTCCTCGTTATACTTTAAGTATGAGATACTTGAGAAGTTTTTATTTTATTTTCCGTTACCTCTTCTTTGAAAAACTTTTGAGATGACACAAATGTTTGCAGTTCATATGTTCAAGAAAAAATGCTTGGCTTTTTTTTTTTTTTTTTGATAGGTGGAATTTTATGTTGAGTATAAAAAATAGCTAATCAGTGTAGGAAAACAAACACGGGATTGTATGATGATAGTTGGGAGATTACTGTCGAATATTAATATAAAATATCATGTTAGGAGAAGGAATGACACAGTGACATTAAAATCAAATAAGTAAGATTAATGTTATCAAAACTATACTCAACCAATACGCTTTACTCGTGATCAAAAGAAAGAAGGAAAAGTGAAAGAATACTATATGTTATATACTACGGGGTCATACTATATACTCAATCTATTTATTTTATCACGTCCGTATGCTATATATTTTAGCATTGCGTATCGTTTATCTACCAAGCAAGATCTTGCGATCCTAGCTTCGTATTCAGATAACTGAGTTGAAGACATTTGATTACTATCTTCATTTGATCAAGCGATCGAGTCTTCCTCCCCCCCCCCCAAAAAAAAAAAACAATATTGTGCCTAATAATGAGAATAGCAACATGTTTAATCCAACTAGGTCCATAAATACTCTCGTGGCGAGGTTTGGAAGTTTAGAGAACAAGAAAAATGCTAGAACATTACATTGTATATAACGTTAGTAACTTAATATATAATTGTAGTATGATGGAATCTTGAGCATTCTTGTACTTGAAGAGAGGTTCCTTCTTCTTATCTCTCCATCTTTTTTCGGAAATTAATAAGAATATGCTGCCGATATGCCAAAAAAGTTAAAATTAAAACTTAATTGAAAATAAATTAACAGGAATATTTTTAAAATACTGGTCATGTAACAGTTAATGCACAAACATAAAATTTAATACACAAAACCTACTCACTATCACAAGATGATTTTTGATAATATGAGAGGAAAGAAAACTCAATAAAAGAAATAAGTGAAAAACTATTTGCATATGTTGTATTATTTTCGTTCTTTCCTGTCGTCAGTTCATATCCGAGAGAAAAAAAATTATGCCAGCGTTCAGTTCGGGAAATGAGAACTGTGCGTTTATTTATTCTGACAGTGAATTTAGAAATGAATAATTCTGAGTATCGAAATTTTGTATCTGTCAACGATATTACGGTAACTTTTGACATGCTGCGAAAGATTCCCCCGCTGAAATTCATCTACAAGAAATTAAACAAAGTAATAAAGTTGTTGAGGAATGTAACGAAAAAGATATACTTCAAAGAGTACCGCTTGCGACCTCCTCAAATTTTTAAAAACTCATAAAATCTACAGATTTCTATAAATGAAGAATGCAGCTAATAACCTCTCTTGTCATCAAACTAAACTGACAAAAAAGGAGACAAGGGAAAAAACAGTACCATTTTACTGATCTAAATGAAAAACAAAAGAAAACCTCTGAAAGATAAATGGTTTTCAAGATTTTTTTAACCGTAAAGTGCTCTCTTCGTGCTTGATTCAACTTCATATAAACAAATAGCCATTTCGATATATTCATATCAACATTTTGTTTATTTGTATTTTTTTATTGAATGTATAAAATAATTACCGTGCACCTCAAATATCATACGGGACTCATAGAAGTAAGTAAAACAAATATAATACAAAGCAAAAGAAAGGACAAACTACAAAACAAAAATCACAAAAAAAAATCAACCAAGGGAAAAAAATGAATGAAGATATAAAGCAAATTAATGAAATTAAAAATCGAAATCAAAACGATGAAGTAACAGAAACAGAAGATGAAGTTCGCAAAATTAAATCAATGAATTAATTAAACAAAACGAACACGCAGCTTTACTATAGACAAGTTGGAAAAAATTTAGAGGCCAGATGATTTTGAGAGCATGTAGTTTGACTTTCAAGGATTTTCTTTCTTTATTTAACTTTGAACAAAAACAATAAGTTGTTCAACGCTTTGCTCACTACCGGCACAACATTCGCAAAATTTAAAAGAGTACAGGTTAAGTCTGTTGAGGTACACTTTAAAATTACCATGAACAGAAAGAAACTGGGTGATTTTAAAAATTGTATCAAAATAATGGCATGACAGTTTATGTGGAATGGTCTGGAAAAACATCTTTTTCAATACAGAATGATATGACTGAATGCGCAATTTGTTCCAAAGTAAGACAACATTTTCTTTAACTATTTTATTATTTATAAAAAGACTTGAGAATGTTAACTGAGAAATCAATATCTTGTTTCGTTGCAATCATAGCAAAGAAATCAACCCTTTCATTTCCTAGAATTAAAAGAACTGATTTTTTGATTCATTTGTATTGGAACTTATTTTCCTTGCAGACAAAGTTTTATTTAAATTTAACTCGACATCATATTAGAACTCTTCTCTAACTAGATCCTGGTTGATTTCTCATCTATATATACGTATATACTATCCATAGTTATAATTTCGAGCACTTTTTTAATTCGATAGACATAAAAGATCTAGTTAAGGTATTGTTAATTCCTTATAAGGATTATAATACGACTTAAGTCATTCCTTTTGACAAGTTTAAATCTTTAATTTTAATTACACTTAGAGAAAATTACATTAATTGTAAAGAAAAATTAAAACAAACTAAGGGTATTCCACAAAGTGGACCTGCGAATAATGGTTTGGCAAATATCTATTTATATTTTTATGAACATAATTATATTGACAGAGATAATTTTAATATGTATAGATATATTAAGGATCTACTTGTTTTGAATTACAATTAGCCCTCTGAAGATAAATCTAATTTATCGTTTTATTCTACATAGTTAAATCTTACTCAAACTAATAAAAGTAAATATGAAACTGTATATTTAGACATAAAACTGAAAATTATAGACAATGGCATTACTAGCAATATTTATAACACACAAAAGAGATGGCTTAAAAAATCATATTAATAAAGCACCTTTCTAGAGTATCTATTTACATATTTCTTTTTTAGAAATATTATTATTAATTATATTAAAACAAATAATAATTTAGTGAATTGAAATGAACTAAAAATATAAATTATAAGAAGTTTATCATTAGCTGGAGGAAAGCAAATTACACCATATATTTTATTAATAAACATTTAAAAATGATTTTAAAACAAATTAAAAATTATGTGTATGTGTGTGTAAGTATAGTTTTGTCTCTTTTTGTGATGTTTTCTTATATTTGCTTAATTTTTGGTTTAGTTAAAAAAAATTATTTTATTTTTAATTTCGGCCAACAGAGAGAGACATAAATTTTTTAAGCAGATTCTTCTATGAATTTTTAGCTCTTGTTTTTACTGCTTCAAGTAAATTTATTTTTCGTATAACTATTCAATTTAAAAAAAATTACTTGGCTTAGGTTTTTAATTTTTGAAAGAAATCTTAGGAAAAGTATTTGTGTTAGTACATTTTTTTAGCTTTAAACATTCAATCAATAGATTGGCAATTATATTTATTGATAGAGTCATAGAAGACAATAAGAGTACAGAGAAGAAAGAAGAGGTAAAAGCTATTTTCCCTTAAGTTTTAAGTTAATTTTTCAAAGTTAGAATTAGTGGATTTGGATTATTTTTAAGGTTATGGTTATTTATTTATTCTAGTTTTAATGTACATGTTTACTTTTTTTCTAATTTGAATTTCTATTCGTTTCTGAAATTTTGATTAATCTTGGTTTTTACCTGAAAGGATAATTTAATTACTGTAGTGTAATAGTTGAATCCGTAAAACTGGTTTAACAAGAATTTCCCCTTCTACAGTATGGGACAATATTTATGTTTCATTGTTTTCAATTTTTTTTTCCTCTTAAGATTCTTATGTTTTGGGGTAGTTTACTATTTAATGAATTTGTAATTTTTAAATAATCGTTTATATATGTTAATTAAAAATATAAAGTTTATTTATATCAGTAAGATTTAGCGTTTTTTCACTGTAATTTTTTTTTTAAATTTAGAATAATCTTTTTTAATTTCTTAATTTTGCATTATTTTTCTATGGTTATTTTGATAATTTACAGCGTTTCTAATTTAATTCTGTAATATTCGTCGTAGGTTTTGATAAATTTTTAGTAATAATCACTTCCGCATGTAATATTACAATAAACAGAAATATTTTAAGTAATTTTACAGAACGGTACTTTTTATGCAAAATGTGAAAGAGTTTTTTACAACAAGAAGAGGTAGAATATTTTCCTACATATGAATGAATAAAACAAATTAAGCTTTATAAAATATCGTCATTATTGCTTTTCAGAATAGTTAAGAAAATTCACTTAATAATAGCTATTATATTAAATTTAGGGAAGTTTGTTAGGTTTCTCAATTCATTTTTATTAATTTTTCTTGATTGTGGAAAAGTATCTTTTATATGCGCATATTTAAGCAACTAAAACACTTTCTCATCATAACCATTGTAATTTTTAATGATAATGAGTAGTATTTTTAATTGTAAAGATGTTACAGAAAAGAAAAATATGAAAGTTTATTTTAATTTGCGTATTATTGTAGAAATATATTGTTGTTCATTGAAAAGATAGGGATTGTGTGTGTGTGTTTCGTCGAAAAAAATATTGTAAAAGTTTAACAATATTATACATCTTGTTCTATTTTAAATTAATTTGATTTCTAATGTATATTAAATAGAATTTTAAACTTATCCCAGGATGATTATTATTTTTATATTAGGATAATTAGAAATGAAATTCTACCTAAAGCTGTACAACAGCATATTGGCGACATACCTCCTTATTCCGAACCATAGTTAAGTGATGAGGCCGAAACTTGCTTTGGTTCCCGACACACCAAACTGACAAGTATAGATTTCGAGATTTCATTATATTTTAGTAAATACAAGTAAAAAAACATTTATAAATCACACTTTTATTTAATGATGGAATAAAAGGTATAAAATAATGTTTTAAATATAAAACAATAAAAGAGCTTGAAGATCTTAACTAACATATCTAGATAATTAATAATAAATTAAATACTATAGCTGTTTATTTAGATATGAGAACAAGAGAAGTATTAAAGCTTCAAGATTTCATAAATTATATATTATTTTTTATTAAAAAATTATTTTTAAGCCGTCCAGTCTATTTTAAATAACAGATTCATTTAAATGAGTTTTCTTTTTTCATTTTTTTTACTTAAATTAATTTTATTATTTTTAGTCCGGAAATTAAAGATTAAAAGAAGTAATTACATGAGCTATACGTGTATGCAGAATTTCATCTGAATTGGATGTTGTAAGTATAAGGCCTATTCCCCTTAGTCCGTGACTGCTTGAGCATATTCAGAGCAACACGTGTCTGCAAAATTTCAAAAACTCGATCGAATAATAGGAAGTGGATATAAATTTTAAACTGGAACGACATATTTTTTACATACGTTTATTCATATGAACATAGAAAGTTAAATAAAAGTTTTTGAAAAACTGGCCTTTTTGTGTTCCTCGTGATGTCATTTGGAGGAATCGAGACACAAATTCATTATTCATCAATTAATAAGCAATATCTCTCTGTCACGTAACTATTAATTTATTACCAATTAATTTATGAACTAATTAGTCATTGTTACATAAGTCTGGATAAGTAAAATTATAGGTTTTAGTAAAAAATCTTCTTTTTCCTCGGCGAATGAAACTCTTGGTGGTGCCCAAGAGAAAAATACAAGTATTGATTCTGAAAATACTGAAAAAAAACATCACATCTGACAACTTTTGATGAAGATAACATGATATAACATTTCTGAGATTGTTGAATTTAATTATTGAAAGAGAAATAATAACATAACTCTCTAAGAACAGTTAATTCAGCTATTTCAAATTCGAATTAAGATCAACGATTAAATTTCCTTGGTATTACAAAGAGCGTGATGAAAATTAGAATAAGTAAACCGAATTAAAAATTAAGGATCAACTCTTGAAATAAATATTATATAAATCTAAAATCAAAAGCATAGGAATTATTATACATCCATTCAGAAAAGAGAATAATTAACAGATACCAAAATCCATCGATAATAATTGAATTTGATTTGGTCTTTATTTTCGTAGCAAAAAAATAATAATATTCATTATTGTCTAGAATTCAAGATCAAATGTAACAGAAAGAACATAAAGTTAGTAAAAGACGCTTTGATTTTGTGAAAATATCAAAACAGAATAACTTCCCATTTGAATAATTTGAAGGAAAAAAAATCCTTCGAAAACCTGGTTATCCTGTTAATCGTAAAGTATTTTCTAAAGGACAGATTATTCCCCGTTTTTGATAGTTGTTTTGAAGTTACTGAAGTATGAGATTCGCAACGAACCTCCGATGAAAACAATATTATACTTATTTTAAATTAAAAATAATTACTAATAAATATATAAATAAAAGTAAGAAGAATTTCACTGAATCCATATATATATATATATTACTTATGAGAATTTGAAAATAGAACATTTGAAAATTGAATTTTTGAAATTGTAAGCAAACTTGTCACTCCACGGGGAAAAATATCTATTTTTTCGTTTTTCTCAAAATACGATTTTTTTGGATTCTGGAACACGTTCTTAAAATTGTTTATAAAATGGAACTATTCCTACACAGCGACCTTGATTTTTTTTTAATGAACTCTCACAAATTTTAGACATTGCTCAATATTTGTATCAAAATTAAGAGAAATTCGAATCATAAAATTTTATAAAAATATTTTTATTAAATTCAAGTTCCGAAATTATAATTGTGTTCAGCGTATAGAACGTTACATTTTTAAGCGCTTTTTAACCTTTTAAATTTATAAAATCAGTAGATATCATGTGAGATGTATCTAAAGGTCTAAAGACGACTTACAGGTGTAAATATAGCTATTGATTATTAATTGTTCTTGTATAATTGATGTTATTTTAATTCACATGAGCAGAAACATAAGTATTCGGATAACTCAAGGTTAAAATGTGACTTATTTTGCTTTTAATTTTAAAAAATGAAGATAATTTAAAGTTGGCTCAAATTCAGTTTCCTTTTCTTTGTCGAAGTTGTCTTAGTTACCTTTAAATTTTTTTTTTATCTATTCGGTAAAAAATAATTTTTTGCGTTTCCAAATTGAGGATCAACCCGTACAATTGAATAATATGTTTGCGTTAAGCACTTAAATATTAAAAATTTGCATCATTATTTTCCATAGCCTTTTCCATCTCTCATTTTTCTCGAGAATGGTTCTCAAACGTGAATTACTCTAACAAGCTCGTTTCTTCTTTTTATATCATTATTAATGACGAGCGTATTCATTTCTGTTGAAATTACAGCTGTCACTCGCGCGTTATCTATGCCTCCTCCTGCTGAGATGCTTCAAAACCATTTAGAGAAAGAAACTTTTGTAGCGCATCATTTTTTGTGAATGACGCTTTGCGGCTGCTCTTGATTCATGTCGACATCACAGCCGTGACTTCATTCAGTATCCAGCTGAAAGCGAGAATTGTCTTCAAGTGACGGACTAACGATCGTCACTTCCGCACGTGTTGTTTCCGAATTCCGAAATGTGATTAAGCACGAAGCAATTTCATCTAACGCGCAAAGCTATGATTTTTAAAATAGAAATGACAGAGAGACGCTATTGAAGATAATGATTTCATAACGTTTGTTCCCTTCATAAACATACCAAAAGATTCTTTTTTTCATTCCATGCATACTATTTTCTTCTTTTTCGATTTGTTTTGTTTGCTCGTGATTAAAAAGTAAAATTTCTGATGGTTCATCACAGAGTCCTTATATGGACTTAAAAATTCTGAGTAAAATGTATGTTCCATCTCACACGCTTATTGAAACGACATTGTTATTTATTGTAATAAAGAGTAAGAAAAATAACAATATGTTCTAGTTCTTACCGAAACTTGATAGATATAATTATATAAAAGGAAAGACCAGGGAGAGGTCATGCGGGGCATACTGAATCACTCCAGGAAAACAAGTACAAATACCGTAAAATATCAGTTCCATTTAATCAATTAGCTTCTTGATATCATCCTATATCCACACGTGTTGTTTCCGAATTCCGAAATGTGATTAAGCACGAAGCCATTTCATCTAACGAGCAAAGCTATGATTTTTAAAATAGAAATGACAGAGAGTCGCTATTGAAGATAATGATTTCATAACGTTTGTTCCTTTCATAAACATACCAAAAGACTCTTTTTTCATTCCTTGAATATTATATTTTTCTTTTTCGATTTGTTTTGTTTGCTCGTGATTATAAAGTAAAATTTCTGATGGTTCATCACAGAATCCTTATACGGACTTAAGAATTCTGAGTAAAATGTATGTTCCATCTCATGTGCTCATTGAAACGGCATTGTTATTTATTATAATAAAGAGTAAGAAAAATAACAATATGTTCTATTTCTTACGGAAACTTGATAGATATAATTATATAAAAGGAAAGACCAGGGAGAGGTCATGCGGGGCGTACTGAATCACTCCAGGAAAACAAACACAAATACCGTAAAACATCAGTTCCATTTAATCATTTAACTTCTTGATATCATCCTAACACAACGATCAATAACTCCCGAGTCTAAAATTGAAAACAACATTTTTTTTGCAAAATTTTTTTTTATTCATCAACATAACACCTTTTGTTAATCACCTTTTAGGGTGATACAATCGTTCCAACGCTCTTCCAATTTTTTTTTTTTTTTTTTTTCGCAAGAAATCTTTTTTGTTGCGAGTAAATAGCGATAAACAGCTTTCTGAATCATCGACTCGTTGCTGTTTTTGTTCCATCGAAAGCAATCGCGGCACCCACTTGGAAAAAACCTTTTTCACTTCACTTCAAAAAACCTTTTTCCTGGTCCGATCGACTTAAAATTTTGACACGTTTCAAGCAAAGATTAGTACTCTAGAAAGACCTGGTTACTGGTTTACTACGAGCGCCATCTCTGGGTTAGTCTCGGGAGTTATTGATCGATGTGTTATTTGACTGTGATCCTGAAACGTAAGGAAGAGTTCTGAGAGGAGATAGAAGGTTAGCGAGAACAAAGTGTGTGACGGATCTATCCGCGATCTTTTCACTAACAGTCCTCTTGGTGAATTTTTGGTCCTTAAAAATTACTTTATTAAAAAGCTACCTCCGAAGAAGAGAGTGTGAACATGCAAATTATGACTGTATAGTCTAAGCTTTCAGGTTAGGGAAAAGAGGATAGACTGCTAGCGGAGCAGTGAATAATCATATTGAATGCTAAGAGCGGATATTTAGTAATTGATAATTGTGTTACTTAAGGTGACGATCTGTCACTTGAGATTGAAACTAGATTAGATAGCTAAGAAATCAGAGCTATTAAATTAAGTAAGTGTACAAAAGCATTTAAAGTCTTTTCCATATCTCGCATACTTCGTCAATTGTCCTCACATTTATTAATTGGGTGCATCTCTTAATTTGGATCGATCAAGTTTGTGTTTTAAATAAAGTGTTTTAGAACGTGTCGAGTCTTCCTTCCGACCTCCCCACACTGAGGGAAGAGAGAGAGTTGACCTCACAATGTTAGTGAAAAGATCGCGGATTGAGCCGTCACAAGGGCACAAAAAATTAATGCAAGTAGGTAAAATGATTCTCAATTGCAGATATGGAAGATAGCAGATATATAAAGAAGCAGATATAGAACTCGGACCCAGTTTATATGTATTGCTCGTGACTCGGATCCACTTTTGCGGTTATTAGGATAAGAAAAGTTTTCAGTTAATCTTTTGTTGAGGTTGCGAGTTAGTTATCGCACCCTACATTTGTAATACAAACATTTATTTCTTATTATTATTAGACAGAATAAACATACCTCAATGATTTGCCTATCTGACTATTCATTAACTGATTAAAAATTGAGTTTTGATGGATTAGATTCTAAGTACCGAAGCGGGGGCGTCAGAGCATGTCAAACTCATTTTCAGCCGCAGCCAATTTTTAACAAATAAAAGTCACTTTGGTGGTACTTTATGTAGCCACAGTGATAGTTTATCTTTCCTTAATTTACCATTGTAGCAAGGTTACTGTTCCTTATACATAATACACATATTGTTCATACAGATGTTTTATGTTGCATACGTAACTTAAATTCATTAATAACGTTATTGAACATGAAGTAGATTGCTTAATCCTTCATGTAATAACACAAAAAAAATCTCTAACTCCCACTTTTCTCGGACATATCGAAGTTCATCAGTAATTTTTCGCTTAGTTTTCCAACCACCTTGTTTCGGAAATGACATATGAGTAGAAGAGTAATTCCTAACACAAAATAATTTTGAAAAAAATTAATAAAATTTAGTATTTTTTTCTTTAACATTAACTTACCAGTCACAAAAAAACAGCAAATTAATGAGTTCTTGGGTTTGTTTGGCCCATGCTTCCAGATTATGGTTGCTTTTTTTTTTTTTTTTTTTTTTTTTGGAAAATTCTCAATTGTGTTTTATAGCGAGTGAAATCATAACAATTGACAAATAGTTGCTACCGTATAATACTCGTTCAAAATTTATAAAGTACATGAAAAATAAACCTTATAAATTTGGATTAAAAATCTGGCTGACTATGGACGTTGGGACCAAATATTTTTTGAATAGTTTTATGTGTGTAGGAAAGGAAGTGAGACATAGTACATAGTGAATGTGTCGTTATAAAAAAAATGAATCCGAGCTTGGTGAATATATCGTTATGAAGTTAATGGATCCATTGCTTTTTAATAAAAGAAATGTTACAACAGCCAATGGTAATGTATCTCAGAAACTTATGAACTCTTTATTGATAAAAAGAACTTGCATTGTTAGTAAAATCAATCTACAAATTGAAGATGGCTGCCACAGATTTGTGTAAATACAATTCCCACAAACGATTTTTATAAAAAAATCTGGTGAACGGTGAAATAACTGTTACTGTACACTGAACACTAAATGCTTACAGTTCCATTAAGTGTGGCGCAGATGTACTCAACCAATGAGACGAATTTACACGATACTATCAAAAAGCATGTTTACATTTTTTACAATGTTCTAGAAATCTCATCTATAAATTTCTGTATTTGTTTTAAAGCATGTAACTCTTCGCAAATTTCTTGACGGTCCTTTATTTTGAACATAATTAACGAATTGAGATACAAGGTTTGGGTATTTAAAAAAGAGACTAATGCTGTAAAAAAATTTATTTTGACTTCATAATTACTTATTATTACTTTCAATATACACCCCTCCTCTATCCCTACAACACTTAATGCACATGAGTAATATTGTCACATACGTTCTAATTTAGTTTGAATCCAGGAGACTAGGGTTACATTTAGAACTTTATTTTTAATATGAAGAATAGGGATGTCCTTACAATACAGAAATGTATTTCAGTAAAAGAAAGTCTCAATGTTACGCTAAACATATTTTTTATGTCTAATATGATATATGTCAGTATCCAAACTTGAGGAAGAAATAATTTATAATAAATAAAACAATAAAACTCGAGAGCACAAAATCCGTACCACCTACTCCTTAATATGGAGTTAACATGTGGGGGAAAAGCGAAATTTGTAATAAATTACTCTGGTATAACTTCTTTACAAGTATACAAGTAGTCAACAAAGAAGTAACAGAGGTGGTTATTATAAAGATATTGTTCTTTGATAAAGTACATGAAATATAGGTATTCTTATCGAAATTATCAATTTTGGATGTTTTTTCGTAATTAAATTTTTAGATTACAAATATTTATTTGAATTTAACTAAAACGTTAAGATCAACATATTACCATGAAATATTTAATTATTCTGATAAGTTCCTTGCTTTTTATGTCATTCGAAATGTCAAGTCCCCCCCCCCTTAATTTGTAATGTATTTGTTTGCATTTCTTTTCAACTGACCTCCGAAGTTTCTTTACTACATGTGATATGAGGACCTCACTTTGTGAAAGAGCCATGATATATGTAACTTAACTATATAAGAAGAAGTGCAGTGGTGAGGATGGATGAAGGAGATAGAGGAGTTAGAGAGATTCGCAGGAACACTGTATTGGTTCGAGCAACTGTGAGGCGATATACTAAGCCTGTATACCCGATGTGAGAAGTCTATTTGAATCGAATCCAGTGATTGAAAGTCGATTGCTCAGTGAGTGATAGTTTCACTGAGAAGCAACACGGGGGCTTTGGGTTGAATAACACGACAGAAACACGAAAGGTTGATTGCTTAGATTTTATTTAGAAAAATTGAATTCTTCATTATTATATTTGGTTATGGAAGTGATTATTTAACTGCTCCATTATTTTAATTTATATTGATATTGCTTATTCAATGTCTGAATAAAGTGGTTAAAATTTTTTGACTGAATATTATTATGTTACAATGTCTCTTAATCGCAACAACGTCAATTCATTACAAATTATGGTAACATGAACGACACAAAAACGTTTTAGATTAGCTAAAGTCAAATTATCCGAATAGTTTGGATTAAATACTGGAAGTCAGAGCTATATTTAAGAAGGAAAGAAAAGTCTCTATCCAGAATATTTCTAAAACAGAACCACTTAAAATGTTGATTTAACATGTACTTAAGTACTTATTTCATCTTTACCAGACTGGATAAGTCTAGAATTTTCATGTATTTCTCTTCGTGTCTCGTAATCCTTGCCTAGTTAGCTTCAGAACATTTTTAGCAAGAAACTAATCTTTTAATTTTTCTCTCAGAATTTCTTATTTATTTTTCTTCTTTGAGATTTTTCTAGTAATTCAAACCTTGGAATTCACAAGCATGCATATTTTAGAGCAGGAAGTTAAAAATAAAAAGGTAAATAAAACTAAAAAGATGCAAAGATCAAAATAAGAGTATGCACTTTGCTGTCTATCGTTGTACATTAATTGATATGCAATGTATTAAGCTACTAACTCATAAACCTTCTATGAAGCCTAGTGGTTATGGTTACGAATTCACTGTTGCTGTTGTTTCCGTCGAGTTGTGGATTCGAGAACTAATTCCACTAAAGACCCGTCGTATAGCAGGGCTGGTGCACGTTAAATCTGTCTAGGCTCCAAATCCTTCTGTTGTCATGGTGTGGAAATTAAGAAAGAGAGATTCCAGGTTCAGGTGTTGTCCTCATCATTTAACCGAGGTTCAAAATCACGAGGCTCGTCGCCAAAAGCCCTCGTGTTGCTTCTAAGTGGGATGTTAATAAGCAATCATCATCATTAATCTTCCATGAAAGAGATAATGCTTTGAAAATGGGTCAATATGCACGCACTTTTCTGAAGCAAATTTATTACAGTAATTAAGATACTTAATCCAACTTAATTTTTCCATGACATCATTATATTATCTTGTCGCTTAGAAAATATTAAATTACTCGTGTAAAATATGACATTTTACTTCGAAATATGTTTTGGAAATATTTAGATCTTAGTACATTGTTTAATTCTCTTTTTGATCGTTATTGAATATAAACTTGTTTTACACGTATTTGCTCCATCTTTTTTTCTGGAGATGTATTGAATAAGTAAATGATGGTATACCTAAAAATACATTACCTTATTTATAATTCGTTAAATAACGGACGCGCAGCCGCAAGATCATCGAAAACAACAGATTACATGAAAATCATTAAAAATAACGCATTTAACAACCAAATCTGTGTATTATTGAAAAAACAAGAGTCAAATACATTGAATAACTCAAATACAAAAAATATACTGTTGTTTTGTATTGATAACGTACACTGTTCCATTGAAGTAGAAAGGATAACATAATTTTCAATGACTTACCAGCCAGTGTAAAAACGCTGGATTGCTAATGGGATCGGACAAATAAAGTGCCGGGTTATAAAGGAAGTAGACAAGATGTGGCTATAAATAACTATACTGACGCTGTAAAACATTTTATTTTGAAGCCATACATATTTGATTATTATCGCCTTCAATGTACACCCCTCCTCTATCCCTACAACACTCCATTGATCGAAACAATGTTAGAAGACTTCTTCTGTCAGCTCCTTCGTTACGCGTGCCGCTTTCTCTTTCACAGTTCAAATTTTGTTATTTTTAACCCAGATTTTCCCTTAGGAAACAGATAGGACTCCCATGGTACAAGATCTGGAGAATAAGGAGGATGGTCTGACCCTGGGATACTGTACTTGGACAGAAACCTCTTGACAGACAATGGGGAATGAGCCGGCGCATTGTCTTGGTGTCAGATTTGCCGTAAGGATTGTTTGTCAATTCCTTCAGTCTCAGCAATTGCAAGAATACTTAACCGATTGTCAGATCGAACCAGATTACCGATTTTTTCGATATTGTTATCCGTTTTAGACGTCCCGTTCAACGTCTACTCGGCCATCTTGAAAAGGCTTAAGCCCCTCAAAAATACATGCACGCGATAAATATTCATTGCCATGCTCTTCTTTCAATAAATTAAAAGTTTCAGCAGCTGTTTTTTCAAGTGTCATGTGAAATTTCACAACGATTCGTTGTTCACTTATCATCTTTCCAGAGAAACAAAAAATAAC
Source organism: Nephila pilipes (assembly GCA_019974015.1). Taxonomy (NCBI): domain Eukaryota; kingdom Metazoa; phylum Arthropoda; class Arachnida; order Araneae; family Nephilidae; genus Nephila; species Nephila pilipes. The sequence continues at coordinate 364,738 of BMAW01040220.1, read as the reverse complement.
ATGATTGCGAACGAAGGCTACAGGTATACGGATTTGTTTACAGAAACGAGAGATATTGAATTCGAAAGAGAATGCTTCATGCTAAACAGCGGTCGTTCGCGGGCGTTTTTTTAGCAGAAAAAAGTCTGTCAGAACATCTGTCATAATTATTGTGGTGAAATAAATGCAAAAATAAAGCAAAAATTCTGGCAAAACTCATTAAAAAAAATAAGGATATTAACTCCTCATTTTTTGTACTTCAAAATGAGCTATACTCGTTTTGTTTGTGCCTTTTCCTATCCCCAATATTTAAAACAAATTTTTCTTTAAAACTTTTTTCAAATATCCCGCAATGAAGCTGAAAGAGTGGATCTAGTTTTCTCCCGCGAATGTCGTTCATAATAATATTTAATCGCTTAAATAAGAGAGCTATGCTGAGGAAGTAAGTAACTGAACCACTAATACCATTTGTGATAGGATATTCCTATAATAAAGAAATCATGGAAGTCAATTACAAAAACATTTAAAACATTTTTTTCACTCAGTATTGAGCCGCTGTAGTCTAGTGGTCATGATCACTTACTTACGGCAGTCGTTGTTCTCGTCTAGTAGTGGGTTCAAGCCCCGATGCCACCAAAGACCCACTATATAGCGAGGCTGATGCACATTGATTCTGGTGGAGGTCCCACTCGGCGTGATTTAAATGTTTGGAGAGGGAGGTGCCAGCTCAGGTATCGTCCTCGTCACTTGACTGCGGTTGAAGTGGCGAGTTCAACCACCAATAGCTCTCCTGTTGCTTCTCAGAGTAGATCAATCGGAATTGAAAATGAGACATCTCAAACAGACTAAAGAGATAAACTTATGAACTACGTAAAACAAAATAATAACGCGCAAAAAAAGTTTGTATTGACTTTTATTTGGTTGAATTTGTCAGATTTTATTTCCTTTCTTCTCAGAACTAATATTCAAACCAAGAATCAAAACAATAGAATTGCCTTTCTTATCGAGCGAGTCCAATATTTTCATCCAAAAACAATACAACCGATACCTCATTCTCCTGATCTGCCTGATTCTTAAGGTGAACTTAAAAATAATGTTTCTCTCGACATCTACACAAAACTAAAACTAAATCTTAAACAATAATTTATATTTTCTCATCTTTCTACGAAGCATTACTAAATATTAATTTGTATTTTTAAGTTTTAAGTAAATTTCGTATTCATATCCCTGAATCTTCCATTACTAAAATTTTAACCCAAGCAGCAATATCTGAGAAACTGATATTTTGTTCATCCTTAAGCTTCACATAAAATTTGGCATATATTTCGGACAAAAATAAAAATTCCTTTAACTCTGAAAGTTTCTCTTTCCCAGTAAACATCTAAAGGTATCTAGTTACTCGAAGGAAACCCACGCATTTAAATTTATGAAAGGAACGAATACCATTCTGTAAACACGATATTTTCTTCCAATTCCTTGAAACAGAATCATTGCTTTTTGCCATTTACATGAAATTGTTCATCATAGTTTTGAAGTAACAGTTTCTGTTTCTTTTGCTTGTTTTTATTTTATCTTCCTTAATATGCTCTAAACATCAGTAAACAGTCATTTAACTTGATCTTGACTTTCATTTAACAAACATTTTAGTTCATTTCGTCCGATTAACACATAAAAAGAAACTTTATGTATATGTGTATGTATATATATATATATATATATATATATATATATATATATGCGTGTGTGTAAAGATATCCATTGTTCAGTGTTTTTTAGAGAATAAAAATTCTATAATCGAATAATTTCTCAAAGACACAAATTAGAATAAGTCAGCACCAAATTAGGAAAAGATAGAGTTTTATCTTTTCCCCTTTTCAATCGGGATAATGTCGCTCGTTTGACTAAGAAATGTTAATAACAAATGTTTCACAACGTTCTGAAATTGCAGAATAAATTTACTTGTTTACGGAAATGAGAAAAACATATATTTCGATAGAAAATTTGTTTACACGTCCCATTCTAAAAACAGAGTAAAAGTATCCTGGTGTCCTAAGTTAGTTAAACATAATCCATAATTATGTAAATAACAAAGAAGCGTTTCTTGATTTTTTAAATGTTGACATTGTAGATCTCAGCAGATTTTGTCGAAAACTATTGTTCCACCTATTAAATGACGTCATTTGCTTTGTCAAATTTCAAACTTCGCTACAGTTCTTTGAGTTCTTGGAAAAAATTATGGTCATTTGGATCATTTGTTATTATGTGGTTGCTTCTTTTTCATCTAATTTGATAAATTTCTCCACCCTCTTCCCTCTGGTAACATTGCCCGTGAATGATGGTCTTCAACCTCTTGGATCGTCTGCGAGGGACATGTGTTAATTTGAGAGTTCCTTGTCCACCTCACAACAGTATCATATGATTGGCTATAATTTTCATAAACAGACATCATTTCATCGTGGATTTACCGGGCACTGAAACCTTTCAAATAAAGGAGCTTAATCACCTCTATCTATCCCACACTTCGGGTTATTTCAATCTATGGCTTCCTAAAACCAAATAAATCGACATTAATGGTTGTAATTTGCAACATTACGTACATAAGGATTGATTAAAATGTGGAAAAAACGTTGTCCAGATATCTAGGTTAGTTCTGAGCACACAATAATCAAAACTTCACTATACTCCCTCGTAAATATGTTCTAAGGGAGTGGATCAATCACTGCCTTTAGTGGCTCTTCTTGGCTATTAGAGAATGAAGAAAAATGACCAAAAGAAGTGAGTACAAAAGCAATGCAAATGCACTAGTTGAAAAATGTCCAGTAAAAGTCATTGCAGTGTATTTCCAAAACGAAAGTAAATTAATTTAGGATTTATTTAATTATTTGTTATCTTTCAAAAATAATGAGCATTGCTGGATATTGTATCAGATTCATCAACAGTTACAGAAAGTTAATGTAAATGTGTCAAATTCTGAATAGTATCAATTTCTCTCATCTTCAAAAAGGGAAGAAAAAAAACTTCGTCTAAAATTATTTTGTGATCCACTGAGAACATCTTTCTTTTCTATGCTGCAGGTTTCTTTAATCTACGGCTTCCTGAAATCAAACAAATTAACATTAATAGCTGTAATTTACAATGATATACATAAGAATCTGTTAATATGCAGAGTGAATTTTATCTAGATACCTCGATTATTTCTTTGCAACAGTTAACGAAATTTCCACGAATATATATATTTGTATATAAATATAATAATGTTAATGTAAGTGCATAATAAACAAGTATATATGTAAGTAATAAATCACCAATTTATAGCAGAAATAAATTAACCTAAAACTAATATGTAAAATTAAGTGTAGTAAACTAAAAAAATATATTATAGTTACATCGATAAATATATAAAAATAATGAAACATACAAACCAATAATCAAGAAAAACAAGACAGTAAAGTCTAAATAAGGAGATAAAGCAAACTATAAAGAAGGCAATAAAGTCGAAAAATGGAAATAAAGGACATTAAACAAAAATGTGTGAATGTTTCGGCCTTCAGTCGGATTGTGGTCCATGCTACATTTTGCAATAAAGTTAATTTTTATCCTTTTGATTTCTGTTTTGCTAAGTTTTGCTTATACTTTTCATGTTCTTACGTCTTGGGGATCTTATGGTATGATCTGTGTTGATTTGGCAACGTTATATTGAAAAATCCATCTTGTCCTTTATTTTTGAGCACCAGTATACATTCTTTTATTATGAAGCATAAATAGAGATGCAAAATCTTTACCTACCATGTTCCTTCATTTTCTTCAAATCCTGCGCTTTTAAACATGTGTTTATATATATATATATATATATATATATATATATATATATATATATATATATATATATAAGAAGTAAATACATAAGCAACAACAGAAGTGTCCATTAAATAGAAGAGTATCGTATTCGTAGGTTCCCTTACAAGAGATACTACTTTATTTGGAAGTTTTAAAAATATGTAGCATATTTTTGTTTCAAAATTTTTTTAAATATTGATTTAGATCACATATGAACAGATGTTTAGAAAAATTGGGTAAGCAGTCAGAAGATTAATGATGAAGGAATCAAGTCCTGAATCTACGATCTCCCAGACACAAAGCTCACGACTCAAATCAATAATATTTAATTGTAATTAACAAACTCAAAACATATTTCGTAATTGTTACTAGGCAAAATATTTTTAATTGTAGTTAATCTGAGATCCATACAGTAAAATAAGTTAACTCCAACAGAAATTAGTCAGAAATGAAAAATTACTAACGGAAATTAACTATACCATCAAAAAGTTGGAAACCTGGAGTGAAATGTACTTAAACAAGACCTTACAATATATCAGCACATTATTCGGATGCAGAAACCTCAGTTCATTCCCCAGGAGTGATGCATCATTTTATACGAAGCGCCGCTTCATTATCGTTGACGGATAGTGAATCCTTCCAAGATGCGATCCAACACTTCATTCAGGATTTTTTTCAGTTTCCAACAGCAAAAAAAATTACATTCTCCTCCTTCTAACTGAAACAGCAAATTTTGCATTTTTACTCGGCGTTTTACAGTAATGACGTCCGTTTTCTTTTACGCGTTCAGATTTCTTTAAGATTAACGACTCCGGGGCCTCCGCAAAAGAGTGCTAGACTTGCCCATTCCTCTTTAAGAAAATCCCAAAGTTAATTTTGTACACTGTAAAGAAGACTGTCAAGTTTCCTCAAAAATAGATCGAGGGAAGAAAATTGATTTATTGCGGCCGCATATATACAATAAAATCTTAGGGCAGGTGCTATTTTTATAGATAACGATGTGCTTTTAAAAATCGTACTAAGGACTTTACCTGTTTATTTTCCAGTAGAGTTAATTTTAAGATGAATGAATCTGTTGTTCGGCTTCTCTTATTGATGTTGGTACGTATTAAATACGTGATGTATAAATTGTATTGAAATGTAACTAATTAAAAACTAAATATCGCTGACATTTCTCTTATATGGATTCCAGGATGCATTTCTTTTGTTTCAATTTAATTGACAGAATACTCTTGCTGTCCATTGGCAAATCTCACTATTTTGACTTAGTGTAAGAAAATGTTGGCCTCGGTAACCTAGTAGTCATAGTCGTGGACTCTCGGCCGGCATTTTAACCGAGTCATGAGTTTGAGCCCAGATTAGTCGAAGCCCTCCCGTTGGTGTGATGTGGAAATTTGGAGAGGAACGTGCCAGCTAAAGTGTCGTCCTCGTTTCTTGAGCAACTCAAAATTACAAGATCCATCGCTAAAGCCCTCGTGTTGCTTTTCAATGCGACGTTAATAAAAAAAAAATCTCAATCTCTCTCTCAAAATAATAAATTAGCACTTCTCGCTCACTAAGTTAACGAAGCTGGCGCTTAGGGTATCTGCGCTCAATAAGGATACTTGTTCCTTATTGAGCGCCAATTGCTTAGAAATTTCCTTAAATAGATAATAAGTGATTTATTGCTTATTGACGACGCACTTAGAAGCAACGAGGACTCGCAATTTTGAAACTCGGTCAAACGACGAAGACGATACCTAAACTGGAGCCTCATTCTCCTAATTTCCACACCATCCGAACGAGCCAAGATTTAAAATACATCAATCCCACAACACAACAGGTCTTTAACCGAATCAAGGCTCAGACCCTAGACTCGGCAGAGATCTTGCGACTATGAGCTTTCAGTTAATGCGGCCGCTTAATAATAAGAGTTATACGGAATACGAAACATGAATCTTAGGTATCTAAAGTCTTCAAAGTCCATCAGGATTGAGCGAGTATCTGTAATTTCTGCTTTACATCTTGTGAATCTCAGTCATCGTGCCTCTTGACAGTCTTTAATCTGATGGAGTTGAGGTAACGAGAACTACTTGCTTAGCACATAGAATGGTTGCAAGTGTATGACAATAATTTTAAATTCCTTTGCTTACAGTCTAATCATAAAATATCATTAATACTTTACAATAGAAATATAATGTTTAAACGGAACTTATTAAGTAAACGCTAAGGAATAATAAAGGTTAAAACCATGGCTTAGTGGATAAACGATTATCCTGGATAAATCTATTATTAGCTAAAAAGTTGCATCTTTTCTTAATTGTTTTTCTTAATCATTAGGACCGCAACTTGGGAATTCGGAAAGTAAGATGCCATTTTATGAGTCTCTTTTGTTATTTGACCATGGTTCGAAATCATGAGATCAGTTTCCATTAACTCATTGTGCAGATTTAATGAGCAGATAATTGATCAAACAAACAAATTAAACTGTTGAAACAATATATTAGTACAATTAATTTATTGTTTCACCTTGTCGTATTGGATGTATTGGAGCTATTCTGATTTTCTCAACATGTTTGTACTAGCAATAAACACATTGTAGTCAAGAGAATAGAGCCACACCCAGTAACCAGAAAATGTGATCTCGAAATTGAATTTTATCGAAGATCATTTTGTAAAATAACGAAAATCAGATTACATTGATTCTAATGAGAGTACTGTAAATAAAAACAGTAAAAACAATTTGAACACATAGAAGACAAATGAATTTACATTATAAATAATTTTGATTTAGAACATTTCTTAAATTTCATTCATATTGAATAAATGATAAAAGTGCATATTTACAAACGTTTAAATAATATAATTTAAATAGAGTTATAAAATTTGAAAAACTTTATATTCTCATTAGACTTTTATTACAAGAACATTATTTTTCATTTAATGGAAACTTTTATCAAAATGGTTATCTACATTTAGAATTACATAAAGAACCAACTAGTAATAGTTAAGCAAATTTCTATTTACACTTTTATGAACAAAACGATATCAGTAATACAAATTTTTATTTATATCGTTACACAGATGATCTAAAAATAACAATTTTAAACTTTATTTATCGAAACTATTGAAATTTAACTCCTACAAATGACAAATCTATTAAAATTGATTTTCTTGATCTTGAATGACAAATAAAAGAACCAATTTTACGCAGTAATATTTATGATATAAGTAATGCTTTTAATTGTAATGTTATTAAAGTTCCAATATCTGGAACAGTAATGTTGTGGAGGATAACTCAGATACAAGAAAATTGTATAAATAAGTAAGCGTGGACTGCATTAATTGAAAAAACAAAACAAATTTTATTACTTAAAACATTGATGTGCATTCAAATATATATCAATAATACATGATCATCATACGCTCACCTCACGAGTCAAAGATAACATTCGAATAGACATCTGCGCGGCGGGAAGGAACGATAGTCGCTTGGCACGCATCAAGCGCAGAATTGCGCCAAACCAAAAACGTACCCAACAAGTAATATTCACTTAACTATTTACAGAAATATTACTCTGAATTATTTACATAAAATAATAAATCACCTAGCTACCCAAAGGTTCGACAGAATTAAAAATGCTGATAAATTTTTGAAGTGAAGCTTAGATCACGATTACGCAATTATTTTCTTAAATTATATCTACATCAAGAAAACTACGAAAGGAAGAAGTAAATTTAAATTCTATAATTTTTGATCCTACCCAATTAGATAATTTTTTTTTTTTTTTCCTTTTCTTGCATATAGTGTTTTTTTTTTTCACTGTACGACTCTAACTTCTTGATTATTAGGTATGTTACAACGTTATGTTTTGATATGCATAAGTATATCTATTTGTATTTGTTTTCTTAGTTAATTATACGGAGGTATTCAGGATTTTATCCGGTTAAAACTGAGGATGAATAGGGATCCAGTAAACTAACTTAGTTAACACGGTAATTCAATCCTAAGCCTGAATCATATAGCATTTATAGTATATATATATATATAATCAAGGTTGCGAGCTCACAAGGTCGTTGATTCTGTCGAGTCCCGCCATGTAGCGGAGCTGATGCATGTTGCTCCAAGTCCTCCCTTTGACGTGGGGTAGAAGTTTGGATATGAAGATACTAGCTCATATGTCGTCCTCGTCACTTGATCAAAGCACAAAATTAAGAGGACCCCTTGTGTCCCCTTGTACCTCCCCCCTCCTGTACCCCTTGTGTTGATTCTAAATGAGCCGTTAATAAACTATCAATCAATCAAATCAAAATGCTAAGTTTCTTGTTTTAATTTTTTTTTTAATTAAAAAGGCCTAAATTTTTTGATATAACAGGAAGCATTATGTGTGTGAAATAAGTATCTTTTTACTTAAAATTTTAGAGTGAGCTATATTTAGAAGTGGAAAAATTATTTTAGGTTTTGGGGTTCTCCCCATGTAAGTATCTATGAAGCTTTATTATTTAATGTGCTTGAAATTTTTTCCCACGTGCCTTACTTTTCCGTCTTTTGTGAAGAAACCTTATTACCAAATTCTTTCTGTCTCCGTCTGGAGGTCACTTTGTTTTCGAGGCGCACAAAAACAGAGTGATTATCGCGTGAATGAGATATGACACAACCCAAAACAATGATGGATACTTTTTACATAAAATTGTGCAATTAACTCCCACGCCAATTTCCCGTTTATTCGTAGCCGTCATTTAAAAATGATTTAAAAAGAGCAAACCCTTTAAAATCTGATTTCTTAAAGTATCAATACAAATATGACTTTGGGACTATCATCAAAAAACAATCACGGTAATTAATAATCTATTAGTAATTATGGAATCAAATTGCACCCAATGCAAGAAATAATAATAAATACATTTAATTGTAGGTTTGTATGATTCAGATTATTTTATACTAATTTAATACCTTCAAAATTCTAAATGATTGGAAAAATTTATTAAAATTTTAAAAAAATAAAAATGTGTCTAGTAATTTTAAATTTTTTAAACCGAGTTGATAAACATTACTGTTAGCAGAAATTAAATAACATGCCATTACCTTAATCATCTATATCAAAGAAAATTCTTCATAGAATTCTTTCATCTTGTTATTTAAATAATGTTTCAATTTTCGTTAAAATGATATTTTAGTCCTTACAAAATATAAAAATTTGAATTTTAAATCATAGAAACAATATATATGTATGTATATATGTGTGTGGTGTGTGTGTATGATCTTTATTTCATAAAATAAATCAAATGTATCTTGGTGGTAAAAAACAGGCTCACACTATATTGGATGGATTGTTTAAGACCACATGGTTTGAGGTAGGGGGTTGAAGTTTTTAACTATATTTAAGTTTAATTATATATTATATATATTTAATAAAGCGTATAAATATGTATAGAATATTTTTAATAGATAACTTTAATTTTTGGCTAAGAGGAATTGAAAAATTCATAAAAATAATTTAATGACTCAAAAAAACGGTGACAGTATAAAATAAGATTAAAACATTGCAAGTATAATAAAATGAAAAATTCTATACTTGTTAGTTTTGACAAAGTTATATTTATTCTCCGTTTTCATTTTTGCAAAATAGATTTAAGCTTCTTCACTTACAGATATATTTTTATTAGTTTAGTTTAGTTAAGCTTTTATTAAAGTGGCACTAGAAACAATACGCGGGCTTTTGGCGACGGACCTCGTAATTTTGAACCTCGGTCAAGTGACGAGGATGACACCTAGATATATTTTTATACTAGTAGACAAAGTCCATTTAAATGCGTTTCATATATACTGTTTCTTAATACGAAAAATTATAATAATATTTCATTGTAGAAAACGATTTTTCAACGTATATGTTACAGTGCATGCTGTAACAGGCAAGGTGACTAAATTTTTTGAAGTTTATGGATATTCAGGAAACTTTCTACGTTACATTCTTGTAAGGCTTCTATTGAAATTAATCTAGTCTGCTGTGCCAGTAATTTCTTTTCCCATGGCTGATATTCTGCAATCAAAATACTAATAGTGTAATCTTATATGTCTGAAAAATATGTTTCTTTCAGTATTTCTAACTTATTTTCAATCTGATGATATAAGGTCATTCCCCGGTACGATTATTAATGAACTCGTAACTGTTTTCTGTTTTGTAAATCTTTCTTTATGATGTAAAATTACATCATCCAAAAACTTTTTAAAAATTGTTATCCTAAAATAAGATTTGAATGACTTTGCTGCCATATTAGACGAATAAGTTTATTTTTTATTAATCGTGAAAGAATAATTCTATAGTCCTCATGTGTTATTTGCTTTAAAGCAGATTCTGATTTTAGAAAAGTAGAATTGAAAATCGTCTCCGATTGACAGCGAAGTTCATTTACGATATCAGTGAGCAGTTGATCTGCAGCGATTAGGACCATTGATTTATATTTCAAAATTCTAGATAAGGACAACGTAAGAGTAAATATTTTTTTTCTATCAAAAGTAAAATAATGACAAAATTGGAACTTCTCAATGAATTTAAAAGGATGTAGACCCCACACATAGTAGACAAATCCTTATCATACCAATCTTCATTTAATTCAAGAGCATGAATCAAAGGATAGAGCAATTCCACTATCACCATAATAGACTAAAATCTCTCTATCTAACGTATAAGAGATATTTGTTTCCAATACTTCTTTCTGGAAGAGAAGGGCACAGTTCTAATATTTTATCCCACAAAACAATATTTTTTTATGAATATTCTTCAACGACTCCGACTTAATTACGAATATCTTTAATTTGGAATGCGTATGGAATACCCAAATTTAGAGAACAAGAAACCGCAATGGATATGTAGTTCTGATTGGAATTTCTCTCTTATGAATGCTTTATACATTGCAAAAGCTCATTATATCCTTGGCTTCTTATATATCTTAAATTCAAACCAAATGATTCTGAAGTTTTCGAAATTGTGTTTGCCAGATCCGTCTAGATCTAGTGTGTAAAAAATGTCTATTAGTAAGGATTTATCCTCTCTATCTACAACTTTTACACATAAAGAGACTAGCTCTTTCAAAGAAATATCTGTGGTTCCATCCTCCGCTACAAAAGAAAAAAGTTTGCTTGAATTTACTTTTTCAATCAATTTTTCTTAAAACTATTTCGTTGCAAGTATGTATGTATTTTAGACGATATAAACTATGCATTGTTAGCAGATGATTTTAAATGTTCTTTCAGCATTTCATTTCCTACATCAATTCGGAATTTAAACTATTGGCTGTAATTTCCATCGTGAGAGTTGTATTCCTAGCTTTCATCTAATTAATATGTCCATAATCGCGATGATCTATTCTAGGAAGTCCATTTCTGCCACAGAAAATTGGTGTGTTTATTATAGGATTATTTTTATTTCTATTTTCCATTGCCTATCAAATACTGTTAGTATCAATAATATCTGTAACGGCTTGTTTATACGCTCTTGTACAATTCTCTTTAAATTGTCAGCAATTACCAAAGAATGTCCATGACATTTTTTTTTTATGTTCACGATGGCTTTCTGTCGATTTGCGCCAGAAACAAAAAGGTTGATTAACTAATTGTCCCAATTATTGACTGTTTGAATTTTCAGCATATTTCTTGGCAAAAACTACACAATATTTACAGTAAATTCTATCCTCAATTTTGGAATAAGTGAGCAGTAGATACTCTAACAGTAAATTATCTTGAAATTACCTTTTCAATTTTTCATTACCAACTGAAGAGTTTGGAATCACATATGTGACTGTTGGCTTCCAACACTTTCTAAAAGAATCATTTTTTCTTCGTCACTTAGCTTACGATTGACGTAATTTGATATGACACATTTTTCGAACTGCAGTGCCTTTGTTATATCAATATGGGTGATTTCTAAAGAATAGTAAATTCTAGAGCTCTGTACTTGTACACTTTTACTTCTATTTCCAATAGGCGATTTTCTCTTTCTTCGCCGTTATTCAATATGCACTTTTCTGCTTCCAATTGACGTTTGGAATTTTTTTCAACGGGATAAAATCAGTTTAAAAGCGACTGCTGTTTCCCTCTTACTCTTTTCTGTACCGAAAAATTATCTCTCTCTCTCTCTCTCTCTCTCTCTATATATATATATATATATATATATATATATATATATATATATATATGTATATATTCAAGCAAATTCAAAGTTATGAAATTATAAACGTAATAAATTTAAGCAAAAAAAAAAGATGGTCCCAGATTTCCTGCCTACTGTTCGTTTACAAAAGACGGGAGCCAAGACTACCACTCGTGGATGATTCAACCCCTCAAAAGGATGATACGTTAAGATGGGAACTTTCTGATATATTATTACGTGGAGAAAAAGAATACCATCGTAATTATTTCCAGGGAAAGTGTTGAAGGAAGAATGTATCTCCCTCTCTTCGTTTACAAACACTGACCTAGAGACATTTATTTAGAGACAGCAAAGACTTTTCTATCCTTTTCTCAGGAAGGAGTTCAGATGCAGTCAATTTTCTCATCATGTTGAAAAAATTTAAGCGTGAAGAGAAAAAAAAGTTCTTTTTTTTTAAAGTTTAGAACATCTATTATAATAAGGTTCTGTCTATTCTACATCTATTCTACCCCGAACATCTATTAAAGAACTGTTCTAAAACATTTAAATTTCAAGAAAAAATCTTGGAAGGTACATATATCCCTTTGCCCCCCCCCTGGTTACGTCACTGATCGTTAGGTAACTTTATAGAATCTAAATTATTTTAAGTAGAGTAATAAGTCTCGAAAATAAAAAAAAAAAAAAAAAAAACGTTATAAACACACGCAAAATCTATAAAAGAGTATTATGTACATTATATATTATTATACATACCTTTGTGAGTCCATTATATATTGCCATTATCAAATGAAGATATAAAATACATCGAGGGAAACGTTTGAGTGCTATTACTCCTGCTAAAGCAATACAGCGGTTTTCGGAGAAGGACCTAGTAATTTTGTTACAGAATTAAAAGTTAGAGTTAATTCTGTGTGCTCCTCTGTGTGTATATACCCACTCTAAATGGATATTATAAATTAATTATTCACTATTCAGAACACTCTATTGAATTATCTATATTTAATCATCTCTTATCTTAATGTAATTATCCCAATAAAAGTTCATTTGGATTTAAATTTAGTGATAAACTTATTTAGATTTGCTGATTAAACGTCGTATCTGAACTAGGTAATGGTCTATCGACGAAGTAGCATTCAAAGATTCAATTTCGAGCTCCTGACAAATGACGAAAGTGACAACTGTTATTAAGGATGCGATTGCTATGAGGTTAAAATTGAAAATTTCTCAGCCGGGGATTTACAAGTCCAGTCTTGGATTCGGATCCTGATTTCACCTAATAATAACGTGCTGAATAATTAAAAGCGCAACACGTTAAATTTAACTAGATATAAGATATTCCATGAGACGATGTGGAAGTTAGAAGAGTTGTAACAGGTTCTCACGCGAATTTCCCTTTAGCTAATCTTTGGTGTTACCTCACCACGCTATTTGAATTGAGCAATCGCCGTCTGAAAGAATCGTGACTTATGTAAATTAGCATTAATATATAAGAAGTGAAGTAGAGAGATAGGAGGTATAGACCGATTAATTGATTGTTTATTGTAGTCACACTTGCAAACAACGTGAGGGAGATTGACAGCAAATCTCTTAATTTTGTCTCCGTCAAATGATAAAGATGACACCTGAACTGGTATCCCCTTTCTTAAGTTCCGCATCACACCAGCGGGATGATTTGGAGTGATTAGCCTGCATCAGCCCTGGTGGTGGTTTTTTAGAGTTATTAGGACTCTCAAATCCACGACTCGACGAAAAGCCACTCTCTACCATGAACACTCGGCTACCACAACCTGAAATTGAAGGTAAGAGAGGTATATTTAATGTATAGAATGAGATAAAGTAGCAGGTGAGATTGATAGGCTCATTATATGGATGTGAATAACTATGAGGTGGTATTCATAGTTATTCACATAGTACCTGGTATAGTACCTGTGCTTAGATTCTGTTACTAGAAGTCTTCTGAACTCAGACCCATTTAAATTAAGCCTACCGCGTAGCGGATCTGATGCACGTTAAATCTAGTAAAACTCCAATACCTTCCACTAGCGTGGTGTGAAAGTTTGCTGAAGGAGGTGCTAATTTCATGTGTTACTTTCAGCATTTGGTCGAGGCTCAAAATAACGAGGTCTATCACCAGTAGCCCTCGTGTTGCTTCTAAGAGCAACGTTAATAAACAAGCAATCAAACCTAAGCATACCGTATACAGATTTTGCTCAACCTTTTCGCAATCCTCGAAAATGAATTACCTTACGGACTCAAGAGTTCCGCAAACTTAAACACAGAGTTACAAAAGTTTTATAATTAAACGCAATGACGCATGGTAAAATTAATCTTAATAAGCACTTGAGTTATGAATTTTAATATAGCTTTATTTATGCAATAATGATATTCTTATAAATACCAAAAATTACGAAATGTAAAAAAGAATAATTGTAAGGTTTCCCAAGCGTAATTGTATTGATAAATTAAATAAAAAACTAGGAAAATAAGTAGAACAAATAGTATCTGAATCAGTAAGTAAAATAACGCGTAACGAATTAAAAATTAGCATGTTTTTGTATTTCGTTATAAGCTTGTTTTTGTTTTCAGTAGAAAAAACAACTCAGGCGCATGTGTGTGTGATGTTAAACATCCGGCCATCAGCATTAAAACTAAACTCAATTATAACAATCAGCAAATCCAACTTAAAATATAATCTATAGACAAAAGGCTTTTCGTGAAAAAGCATTGCTAAATAAAGTTCCCCAGTATGGAAAGCTATGCCGGAAAGAGTACAATTTGCTAGTACTCTGATACAAAATATGTGAACGAGTTAATGTACTTTAGTTCCCCTTACATCCATTTCGTGATCATTAGTGAAAATTAATATCAAGTTCGATACCCCCCAAATTACGGCTATCTAAATCCAGAAATGGGATATATATTGAACATAATACACTAAGCATTATATAATTATAGCATTATATCAGATTCATTACTTACCCAGGAACACACATAGAAAGTGGTCTCAATCTTTTAATTTATTAATAATCTTCATAAAATTTCTTTTTAAGTACTATATAGAGATATTTGTGTACTGATTTTATTCTCTTTTAAGTTAAATATACTTATCCATCCAGAATTTCCAGGAATTGTTGTACTATTGTGTTGTTTATTGCAAAAATAAATTGTTGATTAGAGGCTCTTCATCAAATTATCCAAGTTAAATGATAAGTCGACTCGTTACTTAACATATTAGTTTCAGAAAATTACTAATCGATAAATTGTTTCAGAAACTAAATTTTTCTTCAACTCTCACTAACTAACTGAAAGTTTCTTTTCTATAATTTTACCACTTAACATCATTCAAAAAGTAACTATTTTATAGCCTTAATAGTTACTTTTAAGGCTTAAAAGTAACTATTTTATAGCCTTAATGTAGGATTATTTTAATTTAGTATAATTACCCTGCTTAATTTACTCTGACAATTCTAACAAGTCTCTTTTCTACTCAGTGATTTTAAACTTTCGATTTTCCATTTAGGGTTGTTTCTTAGAAAATTCTTTTTCGAGTAATCTCTTTTAGTAAATTCTCTTTCTCTTTTTCGTTTTCTTTTCTCTGTTTTAAATGTTCTTCCACTATTTACTCACTTACTTGCATCGAAATAAAAATGAATCTTTTAAAGAAAAGTATTGGTAATAACACAGAAGTTATTATTCGCTTTGCCTTTTCACCAACCTTTTAAAAATAAACTATTTTTATCATGAATTTTGTGAAATTTAAAGGTTTTCTGCTGCACGAACTTGTTTATAGGATTTTATTTAGAGGCTACAATTTAAATTTTACTTACTTATCTAAAATTATAGCCAATACCTAAAGAATATCACTCGAATGCGATGCTTAATAAAATAAAAATAATCGATTTTATTTAGACATTAATATTTTGCTGATCTGAAAGTGACACTGATTTTCACAACATTCTTAAATTAGAGTTTGATAAACTATTATTTAAATTCATTTCAAGAGTCAATTTTTATTCTAAATTTCAGTTTTCTGTTATAATTACCCCAAAATTTCTAAAGTCTTTTAAAAATTTTCAAATATCTTGATATTTTGTTTTTTCAGCTCTTCTGGTTCTTACTTATACATACATACACACACGCACACACTCATATATATATATATATATATATATATATATATATATATATATATATATCGTGCATTCCGGAGTATAAATCACACTTTTAATACAAAAAACGTGATTGAAATTTACGGGTGCGTGTTATACGCCAGATATAAAAGTAATAGAATAGTGGAAAATAGGTGCTAAAAAAATAGGTGCTATCTGTGGAAAATAGGTGCATAAAAATTTAACTCTTGATTGCATTTACGTACTATTTATTTAAAAGACAGGACATACACCTTACGAACTTAAACATTTTCATTACAGAATAACAAGCAAAACTCATAACATTAAATTTCCATTTCATCCTCAAGCACAGCATCGAATTCTGTTTTAACTACACCATCATTGTTACTCTGATCCAAAATAAATAATCATCTTCCGTTCCTTTAGATGTACTACTTTTTTTTAAAGAATTTAGGCTTATACATATCAGATTCAATTCCATTGATTGATTTTATTATTCACTCACACACTATATCCAGACTAACATGATGCATTTGTTTTTTCACTATCTAACATTCACATATTCCTCTGTGATTTTAAACTTCCTTTGAATGGCTTATTGATACACACATCTAAAGGCTGAAAAACAGTTTCTCAATCTAAAGGTTGAAGAAATAGTTTAAATATGAATATATTTAAATAAATATTCAAACTAACTTCAATTTTTGCTCTATTTAAACGAGTGGTATACTCATGCTCAATACTAACATAAATGATAAATAAATTACAAGTATATTTTAAGTATTGAGTCGTCCTTGATTTTTGTAACTTTCTGATCAGAGTCAATGGAAGTATGGAATATACTTATCACATCTAGTTACCCCTTCATTACGGTGATACGGTCCCTGGTAATTATACTACTATTTGCAAAAATTCCTTTTGCTACTATGTCTAATAAACATCTGAAGATACTATTAGGACAATAAAGCTGAACGCATCATGATATAAGTAATGGATGCTTGTAATCTCACGCTTTATAGAATCTTTTTAATCAGACAAAGTTTGCGAATAGCCCATGTAAACTCTGGGAGGGGGATTTGATATATTCCCAAAACCAGAAATCCATAGAAGTCAAATCGGAGGATCACGGAGGCCACAGAAAAGGAAAATGGTGCGATATGATGCAATCACCAAAATGCTGTTCTAGGACCCTGCGAACAGACTTCGCTTTTTGTGGAGGTACACTATTTTGCATCTAAACGATGTCAAATAGTGCATTCCACTGAAAGAATTCTGGTATTACATAATTTTGCAGCATGACTCTATAGAGAAAGACTTACAGAGCATGTTACAAATCCCGTTGGTGTCACCTCCTCTAAGAAGTACGGGCTGAAAACAACTGTGCCTTTAATGTAACCTTGGCGTCAAATACAGGTACTGATGCTACAGAGTGAGGATTCGTGTCAGCCCAGTGTACACAGTTTTTGGTGTTCACGTTGTCCTTTAAGTTAAAATGCGCCTCGTCCGTCCATAGTCTGTGAAGTGGAAAGTCGTTATCAGCGTCATATCGTATTAGAAATTCATTTACAAAATCGATACGTAGTTGTTAGTCCCCCGGTTGTAACATTTAGGACACGCTGTAACGGGTATGGAAATATGCGAAGTACAGAAAGCAGTATCTTTAGGACAGTTGTTTTCGGAGTATTCAACACACGAGCTGTGCCTCTTGCGGTGTGCATGTGTTCTGAAATCGCACTGTGGTTCACTTCCATAACAATATCCTCAGAAACAGTTGGCCGTCCGGAACGAGGTTTATCATAAGTGCAGCTCGTATCTCTTCGAATTTCCTTACCAAATAATGCAGACCTTGCGGAGTATATGGGCCCCGTCTTTGGAGATGATTTCTGCGGTAAACATACAAGACATCCGCAGCCTTCATCACATCTTGATAATACAGTTTTACCAATTCACCGTGAACTGTCCCAGGCAGAGTCATTTCGTCGGCATGTGCGAGCTCACGACTGAAGAATTAGCATACCCACCTCGCATTTTATCAATTTTCTACGCTGAATGTTTGGCGAATGGCGTTCTGTGATTGGTATCTTGCCTCTGTCACATGCAAATTTTCTGCGTGTGCTCAAATCGTGTTTTGTAGGCTGGTTGGTAAGTTGACTGAGCGTTGGATTAGAACTACGCAGGAAGCTGTTGCCTGAGGTTTACCCTTAAGTGTGGTCCAGACACATGCCATCACAATTTTAATTCTTCGCGGGCGTGCCGGCTCCCCCGCTTTAGTACTTCCAGAGGTGTAACTTAAATGGGAACTAGCAGGACATTGCATCCATGACGGATTTTAAATACATCAGGCGCCTATAGTTCTCTTTTGTCGAGCGAGCTTTGATCCCAACCCTTCTGGTCTCGAGTCCAACTCTCTGTCAACTGCTATATTTTGATGGTAGTTTTTCGGAACTGTTTCTTGTATGTGCATAACACGTCCGTTTTTGGGGATATAAATTCCGTTCCAACGCTATTTAAGGTTTTCGCTTGCACTGAACATTTTGAGATGGAAAAAAGTAGGTGTTGTCATTTGAAAATTTCGAGTTTCTGTTGCTATAACCGTAACCGTGAACGCCACTGTATTGCCATTCACAGACTGTCGGAGAGCATATCTCCAAATAACTATACTTGAAATCTCATCTCCATCAGTTAAACGGAACTGAAGCAAGAAGTGAGGATGTCGGCAAAGTTTTTTTATGATCAACATTTATATATATATATATATATATATATATATATATATATATATATATATAAAATATTTCATTTACTAAGAAACAATTATACAACTTCTAAGTGTTTGTTTTTAGAAAAATTAAAATTACTCTACAGATATTCTATGGTTCATTTGTCAGGAATTACACTCAAATCACAAAGATGGGATTTGACACTTCGTAGACTCCAATCTTTCACCTCACTCCATGTAAAAGCTTAAGAGGTCCAATTAAAGTTAACACTTACTGCATCTCCCATTATTTTTTATTTAAAGTTATTTGATTAAATTGTGAATCTTGGGCCTTTTCCTCTTTAGTTACCAAAGACCATAACCTTACCTAGCAAATTACATCTCCCTTTGTTAAATGAGTACATTTTACGGCTTAATTATAAATAAAATATTTAAAATATAGAACTTCGAGTCTGTATAAGGTTTATTTAGAGAAATATCTGCTGTTAGCTAACGGAATTAAAGCTGTAAGCTATTCAACAACTTTGAATACATCAACAATAATATTTGTTGTAAAATAGAAATTTTTACTGCATTCAGCAGCTAAGACAGTTTTTAGACGATAGGGAGTTTGTAACTGGTTCAATAACAGCCTTATGATCTTGAAAAATCTGATACATAATTTAATGCTGAATTTTTTGATACATTCAAGTTAAAAAATTCAAGTCAATGAATATTATTTTTGAATACTATTTCAATCTAGAAGAACATTTCCAAAAATTCGATATCCGGGTAAAGAAAGGTGTGGATAATTTATTCAGATTTAAATGACTCGTCGAGAATTGAATCAAAGAAATCCTACCACAATCAGCTCATATTTCTATTATAAAAAGCTTATTCTCGAAAAAAATCATACAGGTAAAATCGCAACAGGAGAGGTAAGATAATTTTTGTTCAAAAAATTATTTCATTCTATGAGAAAATTTCAAAATTAAAATAATTTTTTTCCTTAAAAGTCGGCTAATAGCTTAATCGGCGTCGGTCCATGATTTGCTTAACCCTAGATATTAAACATTCATCTAATACATTATTGATCCCTGCCAGTATGGCGAATTTGAGATGTTCCCATTGCGCTCACATCACTCATAGTACACCTTCGTACTCGTTATTGGTAAAATGGTGATACGATTCGAAGGTGATAAGCACAGTAGTACACTTGTTATTTTTCAAAATTTGTTGTAATCATTGTGTGTGTTACATTCTTCTCATGTCACTCTGACTGAAGGTGCTGCTTGAGAACTATGAGTTCAGTGGGAGACGAGAAGACAAAGGTGTAGGTTGTGAAAGGCAGAGATAGCCTAATAATGAATTAAAAACCCTTATTAACTCGCTGTGTTTGTTTTAAATAAAGTTGCCCAGTTTTGTGGAAGATTTTTTCCTGCGCCTCTAACTAACACATGAATCATGTGCAATAGTCTAACAATTGGACGTTTAAGTGATAACGTGAAAATGTTTGCGATTATTCCATCAAAATAAATACTGGTGATATTGTGAAAAGTCCACAGAAGACATGATTAAAAGTGTGGCAAAAAAATGCAGAATTTGTACTTTTTGTTTGAATGACGAACCATTTGAAATTACCATTTTTCTATTTTTTATTAAAATATTCTAATACTTATTTTAAATTACCCAAATTTGTTTGAAATGAATAAAATAAATATAAAAACATGCTGTTTGCTGTTTTTTATTTCGTAGTCTATGAGTCGAATGATTAGTTATAGAGTTATACTAATTTAAGTTTAGTTATCTAGGGTTAACTTGAAAAAATAGAAGTTAATTAATCACTACAGCAAAATCTATTAGAGAGAGACGACTTCATAAATTGTATTTTAAATTAAGACATGTATAATAAGAAAACTCTTATAGCACTTAAATAAAAGAGTTGTAAAGTATCGGGTCCTAGCAAAGATTAATGTTAGGTCAAGAGGACTGGAGAAAAGTACTTTTTACCGATGAAAGAACGGTGTGTTCCATGGTCATTAAAGGGTACGTGTTTGGCCTCTTAAATATGAAACATTTGATAAAGAATGCACACAGCGTTCCTTCAAATTGGCTTATATGACCGTAGACATTTTAGGCAAGTTGCATAGCCAATTCAGATGAGCATCAAAAAAATCTTGAAAATTTTATGTTACAGGTTGCAGAAGATTTATGGGATGGTGACGACTTTTTCTGGCTAAATTTGGGGATACTCTTGCATTTCTCTGTGTTCTCCTGCAAAGTTCAGATAGTAGTATATAGGTATAATTATATCTGAAAGGTAATATTTCTAAATTTCAGAAAAATTATGCAAAAACCTGCTATAATTAGGGAATAAAACATAGAAGAATTATATAATTATTTTTTGATGTTAAAAATGAAAACGGCGATCGTCCTTGATTTATTTGAACATGTATAAATATACCATACATTCTACAAATAAATATTATTAAATTGTTATCATAACTATTAAAAGGTATATGAAAAATGTTATAATTTGTACACTTTTCTCAATCAATTCTCGTGTTTTTTTTAGCTTAATTTAATTGGCTTTTTGAATTGTGGGAGAAATATTCATATTTTAACATTAACTTTTGGTGTTTTCTTGTATTTTTACAGTTAATGTATCTAAACATTACCTAGGCGTAATTATTTTCCTTAAAAATTAAATGATATAGCTATAATCTCCTCGTGGTTGAATTTAACTTTATCAATATTTATATTTTCCCATGGATAGAATTCTTTTCTTAAAAAGATTCTTTACAGTTGTTGAAACCAATTGCAAATCGAATTACATCCAATTTCATCTATGAGCAAACATATTTTAAGAAAACATCAGGAAATAAGATTATATCGTAGATTACTCATGTGAAAATAAATTTTGCTATTTAGGATTTATTTTAAAAGAAAGGGAAATAATTAAAATTATTTAAACGGGACCTATTCGATATTGAATCTCGCTGCTCAAGTCTACGATACATTTGTTCTTTAAAGAATGCAAATCACTAATGTTGAAAATAATAAAAGTTTTCTCATGCATTTAATTATTTCTAACGTATTTTCTTCGCCATATATTTATTCATTTTTTATTTTACTAAGAATAATTTTTATCATAAAAAAATAAACTTGATTTTTCTTGATTTTTTTAGTTAGAAAGGAATGTCATCAAATATTTATGCTTTGATTTTTCAAATTATTCAAATAATTTTATTTTTTATGATTATTTTTACTATAAATAGATTTATAGATTCACCCTTTAAAAGAAAACCTGTTTCTGAGATTTTTCCCTTTATGGTCGTAAATTTTACTAGTGCTTCTCAAGAACAGAGATATATTTAAATATTATAGCTTATTTTTCATTGGAAAATTTATGTATAAAATAGCCCTCCAATCTTATGCGTACTCCTAAAAATATATATAATTCAGCTTCAAGCATCATTAAAATTCTGTAGAAACCCAAAAATACATTCTAAAATAAGAGATTCGATCCGAAGATACCGGAGAATCTCCGGTAAAGTGACCAGAGATCTCTGCCTGGATAGATATTTTATGCACCAGGGTGAAAGCACCAGGGTATTTCAAGCCCCATGTTATTCAAAGTTTATGAGGTTTGTTTAATCCAATTTTATCTCCGTTATTTCTATACAGTTTCTTTTTTTACCTGTAACATTTGTGCCTAATATCGGTGTTATTATAAGGCCAGAATGAAAATATTTATAGCTAAATAAAAGCTAACCTCCTGTTCTAGTTCTTAGAACTATTTTTGCATGTCACAGATGAAATATTTTTTCATTGTGCGTTAAGGTAAATGAGACGCTTTCGAGAAAAAAAACACATTTTATGCCTCATTTAAATAATCTTCACCTTTTTAAATTGAAAGCAATGGAAGTTATATTGAGATACTGTATATTTTTCAATTAGTTTTTGCAAGGAAAATCACATTTATATTCTTTGACAATTATGTGTAGAAGTAATTGGTGATCAGTAACTGTATCTACATTCGATAGTCACGTACTTAACTTTGGGTACATTTTGCATAAAATCCACGGCATTTTATAACTTTGAAAATTTGCATATTACTAATAAATATAACATTCTATATACTGAACATGGTTGTAATTTCAAAATCTGAATTTAATAAAATATAAAAAAAAATTTAATTTTGCGATTTAACTTTCCCGTAATTTTTATAAAAATATTGTGCAATATTTAAAATTTCTGACTGTTTATTAGAAACAATTACGTTCATTGTATAGAAAATAATTTCCTTTCATTATTTGAAAAACATGAATCTTATGGATAAAGTATAATTTTAGGAAAATGTACCCGAATCCTAAGAAACCATATTTTTCGAAAACTGTAAATAGGTATACTTTTATTAATGGTGTGGCACGTGTGTGTACAACTTGAAAATTCAATTTTCTAACGTTCTACTTATAAAATTCTCCAAAAGTAATACATCTACAGAATCGGTGAAGCACCTTCTATTTTTCAACAGCCATATAAAAAAATGAAACATTTTAGTACCTCAGTTACCTTAATAAGTTCAATCTTCTTTAATCTATATTTCAATTCTATAATAAAGATACAGCTTTCTAAATCTGATATTCCTAATTGTATCTTGATCATTTTAGTTGTATCTTTATTTGATTACATCTTTCTCATTTATTTTATTTTCATCTCTACAATTTCACTATTTTCATGACTCTTTACCTTTATTTCTCTCTTCAATGCAATTTTCTTTAAACATTTGTTTAATTAATGAACAATTATTATAAATAACTAAAATTATGAATTATGAATTTATTATGAATTTAATTATAAATAACTAAAAGTACCTTTATAAGATTATCTATATCTACTAAAATCAGCGGGACTTCAAAGTTATAGCTATGAATAATATATATATATATATATATATATATATATATATGTTTTCATCATTCTTAATGATACCTAAGCTACTTTAAGCGATTGCAGTCTCTCTAAATTTACTAATAGTTTCTAGTAAATCTTTTTGTAATAATTTACCTGCTTTTGGAATAAAAGTATTAAATCCATACATGAATATATAATATATATATGTATACTGGTGTGCAAAAATTAAAGCTAATTTATAAAATGCGAAAAAATGTGAGCAAATATTGGTGAATTTGTTAGAAATAACTTGCAGGGAATCCTCTGTTCAGAGTGAAACTTTGTCTTTATACAAAACATTTCAGTCGTGAATTCAGGCGCAAAACACTTACTCATGTTGGAACGCGGATATTTCAGCTCACTCGGCATATGAAATTCAGACAAGTTCGGTTTAGTTCATGTGTGAAGCAGTTATCAACAATTAAACAGAACAAATGATGGCACATAGACAACAACAGAACATTTTTGTGAATTCTGAATGTGCTTCAGAGAGTGATCTAAAGACTATGGCACAAGTTTCAAAGCCTGGGAAATGTTGACTGACAACCAGTATCAGGTCCGCCAAAAGTCACAGCCGTTGGATGAAACCTATATCTGGAAATAACTTCGCGATTTCAAAGGGAAAGTTGTGCAAGAAACCGAGTTCAGCGCTCACATCTGCAAATGGAGTACAAATTCCCAGATAAACTGTTCACAGGATACTCAATCACGTTGGCCTCTATGCCAGACGACCTGGCTGTTTACATTCCCCTCACTTCTACGTATAAATGTTCTCGTTTAAAGTGGAGTTGGGAACATCAGCACTGGAGTTTAGAACAGTGGGCCAATATGACGTTCAGTGACGCATCCCGTTTCTGTCTGAACACTGATTCTCATTGGCTAACGATATGGCTAGAACATAGAACTCGTTCTCACCCGGAAAACTTCACGAAAAGACTATGTTATCCGTCAAGGGGATTCAAGGTGTGATCAAGTATCATGCTAGACGGCCGAAACATCTCCATATCTTGTGACGCCCGCCCGACCCGGGCTTCATCTTATGCCATCACTAGATTCAATTATTAAACACTACGACACAATTATTAAAGAAGACACTAGAACAATCTTTAAATAATTTATTAACATATATTTACTATGACAACAACTCCCTATGCTCTCCCAGGTAATATTTCTATTAGCCTCAAATTAACCCACCAATAGTAATCTAACAGATTCTTACCACTAATCCTTCCTCGACTGCAACTCAGACTCTGGATCAACTGTTGAGAACAATGGCAAAGTGACGTCTTATAGCAATCTTCAATCTAACCCCTTAACTCAATCAGCTTATCTATAGCTTCAGCTTCACTTCTCCTTCAGCCTCTCTCTTTCAACCTCTCTACTCCTTCAGCTTCTCTCTTTCAACCTCTCTCTCTTTCAGCCTCTCTCGCTACTTTCAGTCGGAGTTTATATATTTCCTAACACACCCACTTCACTTCATTTCTAACTGCTTTACATAATAACTTTTAAGTATTCACGTTTCATTTTTGGTTGGGCAAAGGTTGTTTAGCAAAAGCAATCAATCTCAATTAAAAGTCCCCAAGGTTAGTGAAGAGAAACCGCGAATAGCCCAATGTCACAATCTGATATGCACAACAACAACTGTGTTTGCTAAAATATACGGAGATAAAGTTTTTGGGCCTTATGTTTGCCTGTTTCAATGTGCTGTTGGTCTTGACTTCATATTATTTAATGATAAGGCATCTTGTTACTGAGCAAACCTGATCAACGACTTCTTTAATGCGGAAATTATCCAAAGCCTGCTATCACCAGTTCATTTACACACACACACACACACACACACACACACACATATACATATATATATATATATATATATATATATATATATATAATGTAAAAAATTTATATAGTTTAATTAACTAGTAGAAGTATTGTATCATTATAACATAAA
Source organism: Nephila pilipes (assembly GCA_019974015.1). Taxonomy (NCBI): domain Eukaryota; kingdom Metazoa; phylum Arthropoda; class Arachnida; order Araneae; family Nephilidae; genus Nephila; species Nephila pilipes. The sequence continues at coordinate 339,055 of BMAW01040220.1, read as the reverse complement.
TTTAAGCAGCATAATAAAAAAATTTCCTGTAACTTTTACAGATTTGGGAAACATTAAAGAGGTGGAATGAGAATTCATTCGTGTCTTAAATGTTCAGAAATATCCAAATCATAAATCATTAAATCAAGAATTTGGATTCAATCCATTTATTTTTTAATAGTAGTAATTTAGAATTATTTGGCTTGCTTAATGTGACACCATTCTGGAGCTCAAAAGACAGTAAGTGAGGGTTTATTCTGTTTCAATGACTGATTATTTATTAACCTCGCATTTACAAGGAGTATGAACATTATTAACGATGGACCTTGTAATTTTGAACCTTTGTCAAGTGACGAGGAAGATACCTGAGACGGCATCTCCCTCTCCTGACTTTCCCACCATGCCACCTGGAAGACTTAAAGTCTCTATAAATTTAACGTGTCCTGCTGCACAGTGAGAGTTTAGTGGAATCAGGACTACTACCCATGACTGGACGGAAACAAAGCATGTTACATGTTCGCGACCATGACCACTAAACTATCACGACCACTCTTGTAAATTTGAATGTTGATCAAGTGATACCTGAGCTACTGGTGTTCATTTCTTCGATTGATATTTCTAATGAGGATTTCACGCACTAATTAGTCGTTAAAGTATGTCAGCTCCAATTTTTCCTCATGACGGTGTTGCACACTACAAATTACTGTAGGCGAGCAACTTCACAAATTTGAACTATGGTGGGTGAAGTGATGAAGTTGATACCTGAAGTTGATGAAGTTGATACCTGATATGGTGCATTTTTCTCTTAATCGATGCATCACGCCTAATGAGTATTTCGAGGCCCAACTAAGTCGTTTACATTTATCAGTTTTAAATGTTTTCACATAACAGTGTTGCATGTTAATGAATTTCGAATTCGCAACCCCCGGCTATCAGGCTGCTATTCCGACAATAAGATTACTCTCCTCCCACAAAAAATTAAAATGATTAAAAAGTGCATTTTCCTTCAATCTCCTTTTAATGAAATTAATAACATTAGAATTTTACTGATCTCTTTGTCTTGAATGCACACAGATACTATAGTTTCTCCAAAAAAATAATTAACCACATAATCTGTATTACATTTGTAATTTTTTGTGTTACAAGAGCCATTTTTGAGTGGCTGAAAAATATGGTTGGAAAAGTTAACCTGATGCTAATTGTCAAAACTATAAAGAATAAAGATATAGATACACAGTGCTATAATATAAATTGTATCTAAATCATAGTAATAGATTTCTATGATTACTTGTAGAGAAACATATATTGATTTACTGTCTACTAACGTCGCACTTAGAAATAGCATGAAGGCTACTGGTGGCGATCTCTTAATTTTGAGCCATGGTTAAGTGATGAAGACGGCACCTGAGCTGGTATCCCCCTCGTCTAACTTCAACATCATCCCAAAGTGAGGACTTCGAGCTTCGATGTACTTAACGTGCATTCACCGCGCTATGCAATGAGTTTTTACATGTAACGATTAACCAATTTTAGAATGTACAGATCATTTGGAAAATATATTCTCGTGTGAACCCTCTACTAACCTGTAGAAGATAAACTCTTAAAAGAAAAATAACCCCCGAAAAGGCTTCTAAATTATATTGATTGTATATTTTTCATTTCGAAAATAAATTTTATGAATCATTCACAATCAAATATGAAACAATTTTGATTATATATATATGTGTGTGCAGTGTGTGTGTGTGTGTGTGTGTGTGTGTGTGTGTGTGTGTGTGTGTGTGTGTGTGTGTGTGTGTGTGTGTGTGTGTGTGTGTGTGTTGAGCGCGTGCGTGCGTGGTAACGCTGAAATATCTCGTGCGAAGATTGTATTATGTCCATTGTTGCAGCCGATTTTGATCATTCTCTATGCTTCTTCCAAGTGATTTGTTAACGAAACAAGCTTACTGACAAGTATTTAATGCAGCAACATTTTTTCAAATTTTTTATTTATTATCGTTATGCAAGTTTTTTAAATCTATTAACTTTTTGTATTACTGTATGTATATTAATACACATACAGTGTTGTACTTGGAAAATCTTGATTTTTCTCTTAAGTTTTTTAATTTAATTTTTTTAACTTTTGATTTTCAAAGATTTTTTCTTTTTTTTGTGAGTTTCCTTTCCTTTTATTTTTTTGGATCAAGATTTTTTATATGTTCTTTTCATTTTATTTTTTGACAGGTTATAAATCAATTTTTATTTATTTGTACTGTATATTCGTAATGGACATCCTCTTTGAATACCAAGTTTAACAATCTAAAACCTGTTTCAACGTACACACATTATTCATCCATAGTTTATTTTTTAAAAATCAAGTTTAGTTAAATAATGCTCTTCGATTTTACTAATTTCTCTGTTTATTATATATAAGACATACACAATACTGTCATCATCAATAATAATAATATCATCATCATCATCATCATTTACCAATATTAGTGAGAGAAGAGTATATATTAGAAGTATATATATATATATATATATTAATATTAAAGGTATTAATATCGAATTTATATATATTATAAATTTCTAATACTATCACTACTGCGAATTTTAAGTAATTTTCTTCATACGGAAGTGTCCCATTTTAAATAATATTTTTATGCAGATTGTGGTCTTAGGAAGTCAGAGAAAGAGAAAGAGAGAGAAATGTGTATAATAACTGAATAATGACATTAGTCATGCAATTTCATCTTATCCAGTTCTCATATTACACAAATTACACATTAAATTAAATGTTTTCTTAATCTTAATGCATTTGAAGTGTTTTCTTAAGATGGTCTTCATCCATCTGGTACTAATTAATAATACATTATTAATAATTCCTTTTTTTTTTCTTTACATAAGATTTACGCAAAATGCTACTTAAAAGTTTATGAAGTGAATAACACATTTGTAACCTTTTTTTGATAACTCGATACCTTTGAAGTTAAATCACCGCCTATGCATTTAATGCTTGTGCGTGGGTTTTTAAGATGAAATTGAAATAAATATTACAAAGCTCTTTCGTCCAGTTTTACTGTTTTTTTTTTTTTTTTTTTTAAAAAAAATTTTAAAATTTTTTTTTTGAATTTTTTTTTTTTTTTTTTTTTTTTTTTTTAAAAAAAATTATTCAGATTTTTCCTCGATAACCTTTTCAAGTGTCCAATTACTTCTTTTAAAAATAAAAAAATGCATGCACAATTCGATCTGAATATTTTTACAAGCTATTTTTCTATTGAAAATTAAAATGAGTTTTAATAATGTTAATGTAAAGTTTTTAAGTACTTAAGGAAATTCTAAATAATCTAAGAAACAAATTATAAAAATATGAATTGAAAACGTCAAGATGAAAAAGCTATTTTTCTTTGCATAAACTTAAGGATGGTGAGAAAAAATAGAACGACTCTAGTTTATTAAACAAGTTTGATGATATGATGCATGTCTGTAATATTTCTATATTAAATTATTGCAAATTTACGTATGTTTTTATGTGATATTCAGATTACAAATATTTAAAAAAAATTATAGAAAATATTTCTTACTATTATTAATAATCAAAATGTTACATTCTTATACACAACTCAAATTCAAAATATTAGAACAATGAAACACACATAAAGCATAAAGGGGGTTGAAAACTGCATTTATTTCGTTAGAAATGAATGCTTGAGAATTTTAAAGCGTAGTTTCCTTTTCTATATATATTGTGTGGCGGAATATACTTTTAAAAAATTTGTATGATATTACAAAGTTCGTCACAATAATTTTAAAAAAACTTTCAAAAAATTAGAATTACTATCGGAGATGTTCAAAAAATTAAAATAACATACAAAAAATAGTATAAATCATTCAAACGAAAAACATGGGAATATTTAATATTTAATTGCATCCCCCTTGGTCTTAGCAAAGTCATGTACACGATCTAGCATACTATGCACTACTTTTTTATAATTATCTTTGTTAATAGTTTCCCAAATGTATGTCATACTTTACTTAATTTATTTTTGTCCTTTGGAGCTACATCCTGAAAATGTTTCATGATTAAATTCCACGTTGCCGTGATAGTTATAGCCGAGAACTCGGGGTCGGCGTTGTTTTCGTTGTTTGTGAGTTCGAGCCCTGATGCCACTAAAGATCCGCTGAGTAGTGAGGTTGATACACAACATATCTATCTAGGTCCCTAGTCCTCCCTTTGGTGTGATTCGGAAGATGGGAGAAGGGGGTGCCATCTCAGGTGTCGTCCTTGTCACTTGACCGAGGTTCGAAATTACGAGGTCCGTCGCCAATTGCCTTCGTGTTGCTCCTTAGATTGGGACGTTAATACACAATCACATCACATTAAACCTCACATATTCTCCATGGGTTTTTAATCGCTTGAATTTATGGTACATGGAAGAAGTTTGATTTTATAACCAAGCAGTAGTGAACTTTGACGTGTGGAGAGATACAGTGCCTTGTTGGAAGATGAAGTTATCCCCAAATAGATCTTCTAATGATGGGTTCAAAAAATGCTCTGTGTCGAAATTTATCCTTTCTGTCAAAATGCACAGCTTTACTAAGCTCTTAGAACTCATACAACCCTAAATAATTCTGACTAAGTCGTTAAACATCATTGAGCGTTTCAAGCACTCTATACCTAAAAGTTCTATGCTTACAACGCAAATCACGGATATCTTGATAATCGAGGGAAACACAAAATTTCGATTAATCACATTAATGTACATTATTTAAGTTCTGAATACCCCACTGTGATTTGTCTTTGAACCACCGCACTCTGACCCGTTTTTGCCTGGAAGCAAATAGCAGCCTTGTCTTTGGGCACACATGACTGAAAATCAAGTTCATGGATGTTGTTTCCTTAATCACGCCACTTTCTGTTTTTGAATCATAGGCTAGTGTGGCGATTTTTCCTCACGATACGCTTCTGCATTCTGCCTTGTCTTAGTGTAGTTATTAACTTAAGATCTCTATATGCACGATTATTTTTTAAATTTTGGTTTTTAGAATAATCTTTTAAATTTTTTCTCACAGCTCCTTGAGAGCAATTGACTTTTTCAGCGATTATCAGTTAATTATGTTGAGTCACAATCGTAGACTTTAAAGAATTCGATATGTCTTTAGTACGACCCATTTCTCAAGGACTCCCAACTAACAAGCTGACTTTTAAACAAGCCTTCATACGCGTACTAGCTCTACAAAGACGCTTTTTATGCAAATTTTTATCATTAACGCTGACTAATTATGAAATTTTACAAATACACTAATATTTTGAATCACCTCTGGAAATATTCTAATTTGTTTCATCATTTCAATAACATTTAATAAAATCTCTCGCAATTCTTTAGACTCGTATGAATTATATATCATACATCAGTTTATTGTTGAAAAATAATATTTTTTTCATTCGTCTTCGTTGTTTATTTTAACAAATATCACGCATTTTATAATACAATGGAACCTCTTTTTTGGTTATTCTAATATTTTGAATTGTAGCTGAAATTATTTTTTTTTCATAAGTCTGATTCTTCCATATTATTAATATTTTAATTATTTGAAGTTACATCTTCTCATACTTAGACACAGCCTAAAATACTATTTAATTATAATTCTAAAACATCTAATGCTTCCTTGTAATTTGAATTCAGTGTAATACGGTTCATATTTCCTCTGATATAATTATATCTAAAAATATCCGATTTCTCCGCATTGTACAGCTCCTCAATTATCCGAAATTTCGATTCTCATTATCTCAATAATGCAGGGGGTTTGTTAATTGTTATAAAAGATCTTTTAACGAGGTTAAGGTAAAAAAGAACATTTTTCTCATTTAATATTTCCGATAATGAATTAAAAAGAACTCAGTTCCTTTTTTTGATGTGATTAAAAATGAAGAGCAAAACACCGTTATTGAAAAAATGTGAACTGTTTTTTCTTTACCTCATCCGAAATGGTATTTTTGAATGCAAAACATATTTGTTCAAAAAAAAGTCATTATTATCGAGTAGGACAGCATACGTTTAGCTGAAGAAAACCTCATTATTATTTTTAGTAAAATCATATGTTTATTTCTTTATCGTATTTACCGACACATTATTAAGTTTCAATAGTTTCGGAGGTATAATAGCCTTTGTTGCTCAATATCTCATAAAACCAACCAATCATTAGTTCCGAAAGGAAAGGAAACGTCTGTTTTCTATCGCTTAAGGGGAAAGAAAATAGATATACGAGTATTTCTTACTTTTTGAATTCATGTGTGCCAAACTTATCATAATTTGAATCTATAAATATACACTTTTTTGTGGTTTAGAATACATATGTTTATAACAGAAATACATACAAACTTTTAAGATGCGATAAAAAAAAATATCAGAAACAAATATATAGGATAATCTCGTTTCAAAAATATGGAATCTTTTTTTTTCTTATAATTTTATGTATGTACATCGCTCTGTTGAAAAACCTCGAACAAGATAGAAACTTACTATATAATGCGCAGATATGTGAAGAACTATAGAACTGGCACATAGAAAGCTCTCTTTTCTCCATTTCAAATCTTGTGGTTGCATCTAAAAGCAGTTTTAGAATTTGGCGTCTTAGAAACATTAAAATCATACTCTTCAATTTAGAGCGTTGAAAACATAAAATATTTTCAAATTTTCTAAAAAATATCTGTTCTCCTAATATAGTGAAATTCAATATTATATAATATATAAATTCAGTTAAGGATTTTCTGAGTTTGATAATTTTAAAATTTTAGGAATTTTTCTTATTAAACTGTAGAATAAAGTTTAGATTTATAATTATACAGTATTAAAAATTCTTTCGCAACTGCCTTTTCAAAAAAAAATGTTTCATACTTTTTTTCTTCATTAAAATTTTTTAGAAAAATTTCTGATTTCTATATCTCTTTAAGCACAGATAAATAAAATCTTATTTTCAGTCTCCATTACACAGAAATATTCATTTCTAAAATCAGTTCCACTCAATGGATTTTAAACAAATGCAGAAGGAAGAGAAAGTGCCTTTAAAAAATGTGAAGGAATTTTCCCGGTGAAGAATATAGTTACAGCTGTATAATTTCATATGAAAAAAAATTTTGAAATCAGTCAATTAACTGAAAAATTTATCAATAAATGGTGCGCTGAAAGTTTGGCTACATTTTTTATTAAATCATTCTGAAGTACCAGAACATGAGAGGAATTTTGGAATATCATGTCTAAGACTATGATTTTGCGATATAATATCTTTTCAAATTATTATTAAATTTAGATTTTTTGTGTGTCTAGGAATGATATTTTAATCATTCTATAGAATTATAAAAATAATTGTTTTTCAAAAAGTTTTTTCCCCTCTCAGGTGAATATGGACTTGATCTGCAAGATGTATTTGCAGTCAGGTATTATTTTAAAGAAAACTATTACACACTACGGTTCCAAATTTTGATGCTTCTACAAATGATACTTATGCTTGTAGTGAACCTAAAAAATATTTTTCTCAAAATAATACCTAAGTGTTTTGAGAAGTAATTTTTTACAAGAATGAAAGAGAAAAAAAAATTAAAATTTCCATAATTATACGAAGTTCTATGATTTTTCAAAGCAAATATACAGTAATATCATTAAAAAAGTTAATTCACTAAATTTTGAGCATTATTTTCTATATGAGGAGTATAATATTTTGTACATTTATGGTATATTATTTTTAATAATAGTACCTAAATGCAAATTAATCTATCCATATTTAACTAAAAAAGACAGAAAAAATTTTAACCAAAAAATATACCTTTATAACTAGTTCAATAAAATGATTAAAACATCATTATTAGGTACGCAAAAAATTCCTAAGCTCTATGAATAATTTTCAAAGCATAAATGTCACAAAAAATGAGTCTTAAATTCGGTATATTTTACTTCTTTCTGCATGTCCCAGTACCCTTGAAAAAAAGAAAGAAAGAAAGAAATGGTATTACAAAAAGTAGACAAACTAGAGTACCTTAAAGGAAACTTGTCTTAACAAAATATTTTTTCCTTTAAAAATTAAATTATTCAACAATCAGTTTGAGATAAATCTCATGTAGACTAGTTTTTCTGAATTACAGAGATATAAGATACGCTAATTGAGGATTAAAAATTCTTTCAAACAAAAGCTCAAGAATTAAAAAAAACCACATTATTGGTTAATATTTTTTAATTATTTTTAGTATTTTTACTTCAAAACGATAGTTTTTATTTATTTTAAAGCACAGTACAATGAATATTAGACGACCTATGTTATCCCATTTTAAAAAATATCTAAAGTATTCCATTTTTTTCTTTATATAAAAAATACTTTTTTGTAAAAACAAAATATTAGATATAAAAAAGATATAAGCAAAAGACAGTTTTTCTTATAAAATATTATATGTGTTTTAAAAGAACATGGAAATTAGTTTTAAGAACATTACCATTAAGCTGGTGAAAATCAAAGTGTTAGAATCAAATTTAAATAAAACATAACAAGTAAAAGTAGTTAATGGCATATATCTAACTAACAAAAGGCACAAAAAACTGTATAACTTTAACTGTCATTTCCTGTAAAAATGTTCGAATTTTTTTTATTATATGATTTTTGTCGCAACGAAAATTATCTTATATTTCTCGGTATCATTTGATCGAAGAAAAAAAAAATGTCGCATTAATTCTCATACAAGGCTACGCTCAAGAAATTTCAGATAAAACATTTCAGCCTGTGTACATTATTTTGTAAACAAATCTAAGTTCTCTCTTTATTAACTTTTAATAATTCGAATCTTTCTTGTCATTAAACTCTCTACTACTATCAACAGTTGCTCCAACTAAGAAGGATAGTTAGCATACATTCTTAACAAATTGGAAAGAAATTTTGTGTATTGCTGGTAGCAAAATAACCATAAGACTCAGATGTTTTAACTTCTGTTGGTAGTCAATAAGTACGGTTACTTGAATCTTTTCTTATTACTTGATATTTAATATAGCTCTTTCATCGTATTATAGCAAATAAAACAAGGATAAAAAATTTTAAAGGATTTTTCGTTCAAAAATTTAAATTCCCCCCCCCAAAAGGTATGTAATTATTAAAGCAGAAGCCCATTTAATAATCACTAGTTCTCTAACTGTGAATTGATTATTTGTCGGATAAATTTTAATGTATTTAAATTTTGAATCTTCATGACAAACAGAATATATATACATCTTTTGTCATGATTTTTATACCACTAGACATATATATTTAAAAAAAGGAAAAAAATTGTTTTAGCGAAAAAACAATTATTTATATTTTCGAAAATTAAAGTAATTTAACAACAATTTGTTTCGTAAAAATAATCATAAATAAAATTCTAATCTTATTAGGCAAATAAATGTTTGTAAATACATTTTTCAAGTTTTTATTAAATATTTGAAGATGTACTAAAACATATAAAAATATTTTCTTTAAATATAAAATAAAATATAATTTGTAAGGGTTTGAAGCGCTTAACGAAGATACCTAGGTAATAACCGATAAATTAGGTACCAAAGCTACTCATTTATATGTGAAATAAAAAGGATTATTAACGCCTTGAAGCTTTTATAAATTGTACAGTATTTAACATTTTAAAAAGCTCATTTTTATGCCTTTAAATTCATCTTTAAATAAAAGCTTGATTAAAAAAAATTATTTATACTTATTTATTTATTGTTAGCCAGGAAATTTAGACTAAAAAGCAATTGCCTGAACTGTACGTGAGTGTAAAATTTCAAATCAATTGAAATTTATTACGAGAAAGGTACCCCCCCCCCTCTCCTTCCGGTAAATCCGTTATTGCTTGAACATTCCGTAGTATTTATTATACATCCAATTCTGTTTTTACATGAGCTTCTTTTACACTATTTTGATTTAACACGCATTAAAAGAAATTTAATTCTCCTTTTACACGACTCATTTTCATTTAATATGATCGATCCAAATTCTAAGAAAATAATGCTTTAATTTTATTTTTATAACTGCGACATTGAAGACGAGAAATGTAACGCGATTTCCATTTGTGAGAATTCCCCGAAATTTATAAGCTCAGTATGGAATTTAGTCTGCTTTGTCTTCATTTTGAGTTTGTTGTTAAAAGTGAAAACACCTGCAACACTTGTTTTGATTTGACTGAAACGTTTCTGATAAGTCTCAAGTCTAACAAAAAACTATTTAAACGAATGTTTTACCCCTCAGCATCAAAAGAGAAGAGAATAAGCGAGCCAGCGATTAAATCTTTATTTTTTTTATCTTACTCGTATTCTACATTTTAGTCACATGCCCAACGACGGGTTAGACATAACTATTCATTAATTTTGCGCAAAAGTCAAAAATGGTAAGTTATAGTGTTAAAACCTTTGGTTTATTAATTATAAATGTGAAATATTTTTTTTTTCTTTTCAAACGATAATTTATTGTGTAAGATACTGTGCAATATTTATGAAATAAAATGTTTAAAATTTTAATGTAATATTTTTCCTAATTTCTTAAGACTGGAATCAATCCTCTATCTTCCTATAGATGCAACATATTACTTGCACGAATTTTTTTACACTTGTTCTTGAACGTATCCATTGTGTAAAAACAAAATAAGGTGTATTGTCATTGGAGTAATTTGCATTTGCAAAATTTCATTTCAATCGGATAACATGAAGTGCTTTAATATTCGAGTACAAATTTTGAACTAGAAAGATATTTTTGTCATACATATATACATAGCAATTTAAATAAAAGCTAGAACTAAAAAAAGTTCGTAACAAAGAAATGGATATTTTAGCTTTAGTTTAAACAAAGTAGAAATTCAAATATTTAATACGTTTGTCGAAATCAAAATTTATATTTTAATAGTCATCCAAAAATTCCCCTGCACAGCAACAAAGATTTTCGTACAGTTATACGATGTGACGCATAAAATAAATGGAAACGCTATTATTTAGTTCAAAAACTTGTCGGTAGTTAGTTTAACATATGAAAGCCCTTTTCGTTCAAAATTGGAGAAGGAGTTCCAAAATTCTTTTAGGATGCAAATATTAATGTCTTTCAAAAAATATTTTTGTTCGATTTCAGTCGAAAAGACTGATTGAATGTTTATTCACATTCGAAACGAATTCGAGTTTAAAAACAGCCACGTGGACATTCTGAAAGTAACAAAACTGGAAAAGATATTTTTACTATACTTCCCATATTCTTCTGCATGAATGAATTTCTTGTAAGAGAAATTTTCAAGAATTTTAAGACGATTTCTCATAAGTGATACTAGAATTTATTTTTGTAAAATATTCAATAAGAGTTGCATTAGAGTAATTTTTCGCTGTAAAGGCATTACAGAATTATTTTTTTATAATTAATTATTTTTTTTATTGGAAAGAGAGAAATTTTATACTCATTTAATCAATATCAGTCTGGAAGTGTTAGTTTTTTAAAATATCATAGCATTTGCAATTTTCGTCTTTTTAGAAACAATTAAAGAATTTAAAATTTTAAGGAGGAGCAAATGCCCCCTCAGAGGCCCCACCTAAACAATAAGTCACTCTTTACTAAAATAAAACGATGCGAAATTACAGTAGAGAAGAGTTTTTATATTTTAATGGGTATGATGATTGAAACTTCTTCAACTGTTCCCAAATTACTGGTGATTCTGGAAACGCAAAAACACATTGATAAACTTTCATTTAGACTAAATAAACATTTTATGGGCTGTTTTATTGCACTGGACATTTCAAGGTTCAATCATACAACACATACGAGTAACATTACACACGGATCAAAAAATAAATTATACAATTTTGATGCTGCAACCTAACTGCGTAATAGAAAAATGCGGGCAAAACCATTTTCAGTACTTTTCATCAACAGTATTATTATTAATATTTTTTTTTCTTAAGACCTTTTTAAAATATTCAAATGCTGAAGAAATGAAACTGTCTACATTGATTAGTTGTTGAAGATAACCTTGTTTACACAATTTTTCAAGTTAAAGATTTTAGTTTGAGATGTTATCTTTTCTAATGGTGATAGTAATTTTATTTTTTTTGTTTTTAAACATTATTAGCTAATGCATTTCAAGGACAGATTTGCCTTAAGAAAGAAAAAATCTCCAATTTGCCAAGAACCTAAATAATTTATCCTCCAAATGGAAAATTAATGACAATAATTTCTTTCTAAAAATATTTTTACTGTATTTTAAATAAATGAGTGGGATTATCTATATGCGTATTCATATTTTTATGTCTCGTTTTCTTTGGATAATAAATTTCATTTCCTGTGGTTTTTCTCACTGATAAGAAGGATATTTCAAAACGATATGAAAATAAGCAATTTTTGAGTTTTCAAACTTTTTTCATTCTGAGAAAAAGAAATTTTGCATTTTGAGAGGATAAAATCTTTCCTAGAAAATTACTATCAATTTTTTTAGAAATTTACGCATTCCAGATTTTTTCTTTTTTTTCATTTTAATGACGTATTATTTTTAAAACTATATTGATATTGAAATCACACATGAAAACTCATACATATATATATATACTAAAATGAAGATTTAAATCGATTGAATGCGCAACATATTTGAACCATTTTAATGAATAGCAAATCACAGTCACATCCAAAACTATGTTTTTGAGCCATTTTAGGAAATACTGCAATTGAAATAAATATTATATTTGAACCAAATGAGTCACCACAACATATGAATCATTTAAATATGTGTACTTTCTCTTTTAGTACTTTTTCTTTTTGTGTCATCTATCTCATAAAATATCAAAAATAAATTGTATAAATAATCGCACTTGCTCCATAATAAATTGAAATTTTTAGACTATTAATAGAATGATACTTTTTTCTTCAGATTCATTTTCCGTTGTTTGTAAGAATGTTTTCTTCTTTCCTTTTCACAAAATAAACTGAGCATATTGTAAGCCACACAGATGATTACAAATTAATATATATAAATGAGATTTTATATTAATTCTACCATTTTAATATTAGATGTAGAGTAACAGGAGAGAAATGTGTTATTGTGATGCATTAAAGAATTTACTTATAAACTGTAATTGATCATTTTGAAAATAAGGGACAGTTTTGATCAGATTGTGTGTATAGGAATATTTGATTAAATATTACATTATACCAGTTGAAGCAAGTACAGTATTCCAGTGCGAATCGAATCAAATTATCAAGATACACATTTGGGACACTTGGTGAAATCGATTTTTCCCTCACTCCCTGATGTGCTTCAAGCTCTAAAATTTTGTACAGCTGCGTGATGCTGACGAACTATACATTATTTTAAAATTTTCACAACTTAATTATTAGTTAATCGATTCATTTTAATTAAATTTCGATTCCATAAGAAAACAGCGCCATCTAGTAGTGTATTTTGTAATTGAAAGAAGGATACTGCAAGGCCCGTAAAACACATCCAATTGGAGCCGAATATTGGGGAAAATAAATGAAGCAAGTATTTAACGAAAAACTAATTACAAGATTCCTTTATAATTTTGTAATAAATTACAAGAAGTATTAAAGAATAAAAAGTGGAAAATAATTTTTGAAAGAAAATTTTAATAAATGTGTTTTAAGTTTTTATTTGTATAATAAATGTGAATAATATTTGGAGGTCCGAAAATATTGTAAGAAAAGTGAGGTGTTGATAGAAGTATTCTAAGTAAATATCAATTTTAATCCCATTTACAACACATTTTAATTTCTAATGGATATTTATAAGAAATTTCCTTTTTATGATAATCATTTTATTTTCTTACTATATATTGTTCTCCTGTAATTTCCTTATTAAACTGCTTTAAGTACCAAACGATTTTACGGTTTTTGTAATGTTCTCCAGGTTTTTGATATTTTTACATTTTAGTATATTAATATGAGCATTTTTTTAAAAAGAAATTTTATTAATAAGTTATGAGTTTGACACTCCTTTGAAAGAGGAAGACAAAGAAACTAGAATGTGACCTTGAGATGCTGATTTTAAAGAAGTGGGAAATAAGTAACTACCGAAGGAAATACATGTTTAGCTTTCATTAGATAATTTTTTTTTTTAAATTTCTGTCTTTTAAATGATTAAAAACAATAACTTCATGCATTGTCCATGTGATATATAAGGTGATTAATAAATCTACTTTATAGCACTCTTTCGTCTATGAGAATTACTTTATATTATTCATCGCTTTATTTACTCTTCATTTTAACAAAAAAAAATATTTTTCTTCGCTGTGAGGATACGTAAGGAAAAGTTAAAATGCGGCTCTGCTAAAAATTCATTACTGAAGTAATTGTCAACTTGATCGCTTTGTACACTTCTTGTGTTCATATTTCAGCGATAATATCTTATTTTAATTAGTATGTTAAAGGTATGTGTGTCAGGATACATGTTCCTCAAATTCGAGATCGTTTGTGACAAATTTGTCATTGGCTTTTACAAACCATCGATTTCTTCCGTTTTATTAATTTGATAGCCCGCAGGAAGAAATTTTTCCTCGGGAACTAATTAGCAGAGGAAGGCTACGAAAAAAAATTCAGTGAATTAGTGAACTCTCAAACCGTCATTGAAAATTTATCAGTGGCTTTCATAAACCATCGATTTTTCTTTCTGCTTTACTGACTTGATTATTGATGTAAGAAATTTCCCCAATAATTATTTAACATTGGAATACTACGAAAAAAAATTCACTGAATTAGCGAAACATGAAAGCTATTCAAATTTCATTCGTATCATTTTATATTAAATAAATCTATATTTTTTAAAAACTTTTCGGTTAAACCAGGAAACTCACTAACGAATGTGATAATTTGAATGGTATAAATAGAGATTTGATAGGTGAAGTGTAGCGTGTTTGAAGCTTATTTCCACCGTTAGACGCCAGGTGGAATTATAGGTACCACTGCTTGCTGAAATTCAACTGAACATCAAGTCCTCACACATCGTGAAGCATGAAAATTTTGTGGAGTGAGGGTGCGTATACATTTAAAGTCGAACAGATTGCGAGGTGCTCGCTAACCGTTCGTAGAAACGACGCCGTGCGAGTTTGAACTGTGAATTCATGCTTGACGAAAAACCGACAAGAAATGGCTCACCTCGAGCAATTCTCTTGATACATTTGCGAGCTGAGCCGTTCGTAAGTGTATACTTACCTTGAGATATCAGCCCAAATGTGTCTTCATCTCTTGATGGCTGCTCAAAATTAAGAAACCCATTATCAGCAATTCATTGTATTTTGCTCTTGAAAGACGTTAATTAAAAAAATTATGCTTAAGATTTATTATTAAATGTATATTTACTGTTGTTCTTTTATATCATTACTATCCATAATAATAAGAAAAAGTTCTTAGGAACTTATAATTTATGCTGATTAAATTAATTTATATTCTTACTAACATCTTAATTTAGTCCCCTTTGTACCATTAACAGAGTCATAAATTTTATCAAACTGCGATGAAAATAACAAAAGTTATTAAGGAAATATTTTTCTTAGGATTGTAAACTTATAAGTACAGACAAATAAAACTGACGAATATTTTTATTTTTTATTTTACAGGAAAGTACACTGTCATAATCACACAGGAATGGTTAAGGAATAATATTAAAAGTTCTCCGTGCCAGCGGAAAAGGAATAAAGTTTCAAATCCTTTGAACTTTACTGGCGCCAATAAGACGACAAGTTTAATAGCATTGTCATTCATAAAGCCATTCATAACAGACGTCTATCGTTAAAAAAAAGCTTTGAATGCAAATGGTTACAAATTTATGCGAAAATGGAAATGATTGTCATGTTTTTAACTATAATTTGTCACGTAGTTTTTAACCCCTGTATTTCATTGGTCAGGCTCATTACAGCACGGTATAATAGCTTCTATAAGAGATGTGGATATTTCAAAGAAAGGGCACGAGTTCAAGAGGTTAAACCACTTGACAGTTCAGATAGCTTGACGCATCTTTATTATCGTAAATACGCTTCCATATAATATTTAGAAAAGATTGAAAAATTATTATAAATTAATTTTTAGTATCGAAGGACCATAGGCTTAGTAAATAATCTAAATTTAAAAAAAAAATTGTTGTACAGAATGACTTTCTGTTATTTTGCTTCAAGTCGAGCTAGCTATTTGAAAATAATATTTTGACAGGAGAATATAAATGACAGGAGATTAATTTGGATAGTCTTATATTCATATTTTGAAAGAGAATTAAATGCTGACTTTTATTAATTTGAAGTTGAAGTTTAATTTTTTTCAATTTACGAATCAATGTTCATTTTCTGGTGGTTCTGAATTGCTTTGTGCTCTGTACCAAAGGCTGTTTACGTTTTTAAGATCATGAATTGGTAAATTACTTTTATAAAGTGTTGATAGTGTCCTAATAACTTAATTATCCATTTTCTTTGTTTCTAGGCCTTATTCTAGACAGCCATGTTAGTACAGTCTACGGCCAGGTGGTTGAGAAACTGTACTGTATATCTACTGTAGCGAAGTTTATACAAATATTTGTATTAAATTGTTTTAATTCATATAATTAGCCAGATGAATAACGAATTCCATTGTATGAAATATGTTTACTTTATATTACTAAACTCTGAATATATTCTTATCATTTATTAACTGCTGAAAAGACCACATATAAATCGAGAATCACAATCTTAAAAGAAAGTTCCTCGGATTTACGATTTATTTTTAAATAGACTCTATATGTTTCATCGAGTGATATGAAGACCAATGTACTCCCGAAAGGACTTTCAACTTCTACTAACTTTAAGTAACTCAATAACTGCCCAGACACAACAATACAGACAGGCTAAAGATCTATGCCCTGCCGTATTTACTTTAGAATAAAATACTGTTTAATTCTATTTATTTTACATTCAACTGTTGCAAATTGAACGGATAAATTTTTATTCTCCAATTTAAAGAATAAACTAGAACAGTTAAATCACGCTATAGAAGGTCATTCCTGCAAGAAGAATTGTCGTTCGCAACTATCACATCAAAAGAGTGACTACCATTCGGTGACCCTAATTTGCACAAATTTGTTAATTTTGCTTCAGCCTTCACTTATTCCAAACTCTTTTATTCGAAAAGACAGGGGAAGGTTTTTTTTTTTTATCCAAGCTTTAACGTTCATGCTCAATCAAATCCCATTTTTGTCACATTGACCTCATTTTCGCTTTTATGTGGACGTAATACGTCGCGTTACAAGCTAAATTTATCAGCTGTCTTTTTTTGCGTATTTTTCTGATCATGCATTCGATTGGTTTTGATTCTTTTCAGTCCCTTATAAATGCCTCGTTTTTTTTTAAAATGTGTCCTATCTAAAATCATCAGCTTCCTGGTTTAGGGACTTTTTGTTTCTTAATAATTTCTGTCAAAATGTCCTCCAACTCCGATATACATAAATTAATGTATGAAAATTATTGGTGGTTTGACCTATTTTAACTTAATTTCCTTACTTGTTAACACTTTATCTGCCGTACGTTGCTGTGAAATAATTTTTAATACCTATATTCAACTAAGAAATCTAGTTAATTTTCTTTCAAAAAGTATATCAATATAAATAAACTCAAATATAAATAATAAAAGTATATCAATATAAAACTTCTCAGTTTTTCATTATCCATAGCGGTCACGTATTTAAAATGTTAAGACTGCTTTTGTAATCAATATAAAGTCGTAATATTTTTTCTGGATGTTTTGTATCATATGCTGGATAGTTCTGAGGATGAAATAAGAATTTAGATAAATAGTTATTTTTTTTCAAGAAATCCACAAACACTTAAATATAACTGTCTTGTTACTGTTTTTCATAATTCTATACTTGTGCTAAAAACTGTAAAAAAAAAAACTCTTCTGAGAGATTGAGGTAAAAAGTTGTTTGAAAATATTAAAGTAGAAAATTAAGTAAATATTAAGTAGTAGGAATCGCTAACCAAATTTGCATAAGTCACAGTTCATTCAAAAGAAGTTGTTCTCAAATCAAATAACATTATATTAAAGTCCCCAAGGGTTAATTGAAGGGAAATACTTGTGAGAAATCCTGTTATAAACGTATTTTATACTTGTATTCTAACCTCTGTGCGTTACTAAGATATTTTACTACAAAAAAAATCTGTTCTTGTTATGTTAAATTGAACAAAGTATACAATGTAGTCTTTGTCGAGCATTTCGGGGTCTTTAATGTGGGTTCTTTGAATTGAAATTCTTTTTCAATAGATGAACCGTGACTTATGTAAATTATATTAGAATGCATGAAGTGTAGGGAAAATATCAGATAAATTGCAATTCGAAGCCAGTCAGTAGTAAAGAGAATAAGTGAAAGCTCTAGACGAAGGAATTATGTCAGTACGTACAAGTATAAGAAATTGTCAGATCACAGATAGAAAATATTTGCATATGGTCAGTGAATCATCATTATATAAGTTACAGTCAAATCTAAATTTTATCTAAATCCGAATACCATCCATTTCGTAAATGTGTATATTTTAGAAACATTTTTTAGCATGATCAGATTCGCATGTTTAAATCGTGACATCCGCCCTTCAGGTCTGTGAAACAAACGTGTTTAGTATTTAGTATAATTGTATTACATTTATGCTGAAAATAATAAAATAGATTGAGTAATGTCTGCTTCTCCTTAAATGTTTTAACTCCACTAATATAATTATTTTATTTTTCCAGAACGCATCAAACATCCATGATAAAAGGCAATACAACCAGGAAGGAATAGAAGAATAAAACAACTACAAATTCCGATATCGCCCAGGATGGCCGAGTGGTTATGGCACCAGACTGTTGTTCTCTGTAGACGGCGGATAACATTGCGAGAGGTTTACTTGTATACACGCGCGTATCGAGGTCGTATAACAATTAAACTGCGGGACCGAGTAAAATCGGCAATAATCAGGTCGGGCTGAGTGGTGAAGGACAGAAGTCTTCAAAGCAGTGTTATTTCTTGTCTGCGAGGGTCAGTCATCTAGAAGTGTTTCGAAATCGCAGGTTCGATTTCTGCTCCTGGGATGATTTTTTATAGACTAATTCGCACATTAAACTAAGTAGTCTATGATTTAGTTTTTATTAATGTCGCACTAGAAGCAACACGAGGGCTATTTGTGATGGACCTCATAATTTTGAACCTCGGTCAAGTGACTAAAGTAGATAAACACCCGTTGAGTACCAGCTTTTTGATACAGTAAATCATGTGTGTTTTTCAATTATTAATTTAAATTGAAAAACATTAGTTTGATAACTTACTAATAAACTTTTATAATAAACGATAACAATTCGAGAAAAGTATAAGCCACAAGACATTCAAAAAGAAATATTTCGCTGTAAGGAATGAAGCCATTCTCAAAGTAAAAACTGCACTTTCAAGGAGCCACTTGATTGGTATGAAATATAAAATGAATGACGAAATACATCATTAAGCCCAGTTAAAGAGCAGAATGCTTATGGTGTCTAATGTTTCCCTATGTGATATCAGAGCAGAGTTTCTTGCTGAAAAAAAAAAGGAACAAAAATTTTAGTTTGAAAAATATTTAAATCAGATCTTACTTATCAGGCTTGAACGAAAAGCGAAATTATTATGTAAATGAACTGCTTGATGTGATTTAAAACATGCTCATTAAATATTTTAATTCTGCAAATCTGTTCTTTCATATAGCTTGAGGTAAATGAACTGCCACCTTACTCAAAACACTCCTGTGAAAACTGGTTGAATCAATTCCTTTTGAAAAATCGGTAGGAGATTTGAGTAAAAACTGTTGTACTTCAAGAGAGAGACTTAATTGACTTCGGTTTCTAGTAAACTTTGATACGTTTATACACATAGCCAGTGGCCAATACAGGAGATTAAGTTTAAATCCTTAAAGATAAATCTACTCAGTCCTTATTATCGGAATTTATCTTCAGAAATGGTGACGAGGTATAAGATGGAGTTGAAATTGTTTTAAATTTGAATAATAGAGCATGAAAAAATCTTTCAAAAACGTATACACCTTTTTGAAAGGTTTTATTTTCTAAGGTATATGAAATACGTTAAGGATTCTAAAACATTGCGATCGAAAGTCGTATTAATATTTTTCACAATGGATAATCCTCCCTTTCTTAGAAACATTTTTTTTTTTTTTTTTTTTTTTTGATTTCACTGCTAACCTATTTATGATGAATTTGTGCGGTTTCTTAAAATACCGCTTTTGTTAAAGCCCTTTAAATTTTAATTTTAACAGATATAATTTCCATCACCATGGAATCTCTCTCACAGAGTATGACTTAAGAGAGGTTTTATCTGATATAATTTGTTACTACACGTAATTAAATGTATATTTAATTTCAGTTCGGTATCATAAAAGTCTCCGCACATTTAACAGCTAACCAATTAGCATGAGTGTATGATCTCAAGCCCTAAATAAATTCGGATAATACAACAATTCTTTCGGTATTTCGTTTCTAACCATTATTAACATAGCAGCAATACAAGTTATGGCCAAATCAAAAATTTAGCTAGTATCGAATATCACCCATTTATTAAATATGCATTTTAAGTAATATATAGTATGCTTCAAGCTCTGTTTCGCTAGTTGTGACATCCGCCCTTCATGTCTGTGAAACAAACGTATTTAGTGTTTAGCATAATTGTATTACATTTATGCATAAAATAATAAAATAGATTGAGTAATGTCTGCTTCTCCTTAAATGTCTTAACTCCACTAATACAATTATTTTATTTTTCCAGAACGCATCAAACATCCATGGTAAAAGGCAATACGACCAGGAAGGAATAGAAGAATAAAACAACTACAACTTCCGACTTCGCCCAGGATGGCCGAGTGGTTATGGCACCAGACTGTTGTTCTCTGTAGACGGCGGATAACATTGCGAGAGGTTTACTGTATGCACACGCGTATCGTGGCCGTATGACAATTAAACTGCAGGACCGAGTTAAATCGGCAATAATCAGGTCCACTTGAATGGGCTGAGTGGTGAAGGACAGAAGTCTTTAAAGCAGTGTTATTTCTTGTCTACGAGAGTCAGTCATCTAGAAGTGTTTCGAAATCGCAGGTTCGAATCCTGCTCCTGGGATGACTTTTTTTTTTATAGACTAATTCGCACATTAAACTAAGTAGTCTATGATTTAGTTTTTGTTAATGTCGCACTAGAAGCAACACGAGGGCTATTGGTGACGGCTTAGTTTAGTTTAGTTTATATTAACATCGCACTAGAAGCAACACGAGGGCTATTTGCGATGGACCTCGTAATTTTGAACCACGGTCAAGTGACGAGGACGACACCTGAGCTGGCACCCCCTTCTCCTCATCCACACCACGCCAACGTGAGGACTTTGGGCCCCGAACAGATTTAACGTGCATCATCCCCGGCTGCACGGCGGGTCTTAAGCGGTCAAGGATCGAGCCCGCGACTGAACGAAAACCGCAGCCCACGAATCTGAAACCATGACCACTAGGCCACCGCGGCCACCTATGAAAATGAATACACATTCTGAGGAACCGATTTCCACCTGTGATTTCAAAACAGTTGTAGAATACTGCCTCTAGGTAGAAAGATGGTACTACCATAATTTAAAATATGAATAAAAATTATTTTAAGCACATCTTGTGGAGTTTTTTTGAACAGTGTACACAGTCATTTTATGTGGCCTGTAATTAAAAGTCTATGCTTATTTCCACAAGTCAATTAACAAAAGCTGAAAAAATTGGTTTACTTCAAATTTATCTTTTCAGAAAACAGTATTTGTTATTATTATTTTAACATGAAATAAAAGAAAATGAATGTAACCAATTATATAATACTGAAAAAATTTTATAATTCACGAAAATAATTCAAGGGAAGTATGATTCACAAAACATACAAAAATACATTTTCACAATAACGAAGAATTCCCTTTTCAATGTATTTGGGATGATTGCAGATTCAATTGTCATAAACGAGGCACTAGAAAGGTATAAAATGAATGACGAAATACAGTATTGAATAGAGTTACATACCGAAATTTTTGTGGAATCTAATGTTTCACTATGTATGCTAGGGGCAGAATTTCTTACTGAAAAAAGGAACAAAAGCTTTCTTTTGCAAAATATGAAAATAACATTTTACTTTTAACGTTCGATTGAAAAGCACAATTTAAGATATAAATAAGGCATAATAAGGTTGGTGAGGTTAAAAATGACTTTAATTTTTTTTTTAATTCTATAAATATATTCATAAATATTCCTTTGAGGAAACGAAATAGCCAACTTCGAAATACTTCAGTGATTTTTCGTTAATTTTTTTCCTATTAAGAAATGGAAATTAGATTTGCATAAAAACTCTAGTGCTTGTATATTTATTTGGTTGGTTTTGGTTGGTTAAAATTTCATTTTTAAACCTGATTTATATTCCACCAGCATAGAAGCTCTCTCAGGTTGTATAATTTATAAGGTTTTTTTTCCCCAATATACTGTGTTACTACAGGTAAATGTATAATTTAATTTCTTTTAAATATCGTAAAAAACTCCCTAAATTTAACAACTAACCTATTAGCACAATTGTTTGAACTTAACCCCTAAGCAAATTCGTAATATATAATAATTCTTCCGATGTTTCGATTCTAACCATTTCTAACTTTTCAGCATTATAAATAAGTTACAGCTAAATCTAAACATTTTCATTTCCGAATATATCGCCCATTTCTTAAATATGCATTTTTCCCCATCATTTTCTAATGCTCCCTGATTGTCGTTTAATTCACCTTCCATAATAAATTAATATTATTATTATTATTATTATTAAATTATATAGGAAAATGAAGAGGAAGACAGATAATTAAGAGTTCAGTTTATTGACAACTCTTAAATCATAAATATGCTTTCTCTGTGTCCATTCTACCTCAACTCGTTTGTAATCTGGTCTAACGTCAATATTAAGGAGCCCTTTACCAAGATACTCGGCTCCGAGTTAGTTAATTTGCGATGACTGTGATGGATTCGAGTAGTTTGCTTAGCTTTTATTCACTCCGAGAGATCCTTATGCGATAACGATCTATATAAGTGCACACGTCAACTGAGTTTAAGCACTATCGATCACTATCTTCTAAGCACTAATCTCCAATTCCTAACTTTCCAACTTCTCTCGTATTTAATTTGGCTTCGATTTTATATACGTTTCTTCTATTCAATTCTCTCTCATTACAGTTCTTTAATTCTATAATTTGCATGGATCACGTTTCATTTGGTTGGGTTAAGGTTATATTTTAAGCAATCCACTTTATAAAAAGTCTCCGAGGTTTCTAAGATATTACCGCTCACAGCCAACCATTACAGCGAGAGTGATTTTGATTAAGTATCAAATTATTACGGGGAAAAAAATATTGTTATATCACAAAAAATACGTCTTTTGCTGTTAAAAATGCCTGCAGTCAAATCTTTTTTCCTTCAGTATGAGGTAAATAAATATGTGTTACTGTTGAACAAAACTCAATTTTAAACGGCTTTCGATGGTTCCATTAACACGTTTTTAGTGGAATCGGCTACCCCGTATAAGATTATTAATATTATTATTAGCCACCCAAGTTGCTATTGATTTAATTGGATCACTTTTGCATACCAGATCGCTTTTCAATTTTTTATCGTTTGCTTCAATTTTAATTACACTTAGCTTAAATATATTCAATTTAATAATTTATCGTTTCCTTTAATTTTAATATTGGAAAAATACTACTGGCTGTTTCTCGATATTCCATCGTTTACTTTAATTCTTATATTTAATTGAGTAATTTAATAATAATTATAAATAAGCTCACCTTGGGTGGCTAAATCTGTCCTTTGCAAGACTCTGCATAGAACGTTTTCATTTTCGTATTTAATTTCATTTATTTCATTATTAATGTTTTTAATATTATAACGATAAACCATATTTCTTCGGTATTTGGCAATCATAAATAAACATATCAGTGATGAATATTTACTGTTAAAATAAATTAAATTTCTCAAATATAGAACAAATTGTTAAAAACTGAGACAAGATCAGAAACGTTTGCTAAAAATCGACTTTCTAGGGAGACACTGAAGGTCGCTGTCGTGAGGAAAAAAGCAATGAATCACTAGAAACACACCTATGAAGTGACATGACTCAAATCAAGCATCTTCCAAAAGCACCAAAAGTGTCATAGTGTTCTATTGCGTAGGGAGTACGACACGTATAAGTCAGGATAAAAATAGAAACTAAACTTAATGTGTCTCCTCTGAGCGTATTCGAAAGCGTTCTTTTTTTTTTTTTTTTTTCATCTTCTTTGCTGTAGCATTCATTTTTAGAGTTGAATGAGTACTATGTTTAAAAAATTAAGCCTCACTACTATTTTAAGAATTCATTTACAAACTTTTTCATATTGCATGGTTTTCATCATAACATATATTTAAAGTTTCTTACCTTAACTTTTAAGCGCAACAAAGTATCTCACAAAATGTTACTTTAGTTAGATTTTTAAATATATATATATATATATATATATTGATGTAAATAATTAATATAAAAAGGCTGTAATCATGTCTTCAAATCTATTTTATTATATTTGTTTTGAAGTAAAAATGTAAGCATTGATTAATAAAACTGCTAATACATTTTTTTTTTAATTTTAAAACTTAAAGGGTGACATTAGAGTAAAAAAATGATGAAAAATACTTCAACTATGCTATTATAAAAAAAAGTGCCGTAGTATTTATTATTTTCACGCCAAAAGGAAATTTTATAATCGTTTATTTTCAAAATAACGATTCTTTTCATTCGCGCATTAATAATTACTATCAAAATGCCGTCATACAGGAGTCAAATCGACTTCAAGTTTTATACTTATGGTAATGTCTAATTATAAGTATATGCAAAAGTTAATGAAATTACTTACAAATTTTGATAAATGATTTTTTTAAAAAAATTAAAGAATGAATTTTTTTTTCTTTACTTTCAAAGAAAAATTATGATCATACAATGGTTATCTTCATATTAACATTAGCTAAAATTGCGGAGGCAGTTAATACAGATATGGAAATGCATATATATATATATATATATATATATATATATATATATATATATTTCAAAAACGAAGCATGAAAACAAAGTTTAAATGCTTCAAAGTTAGTGCTGTTTTCACATAAGAGTTCAATAATTAATTTTAAATTTCGTGCAGTACATAGACATAAAAATATTTACTTTTATACTGTTTGCCTACATTTCTTTATATCGTTTCTACAATGCGCATTTTATCTTCCAAATCTCTCTATTTCTCTTAATTATAAGGAATGTTACTTACGAAGGTTTCGCTATAGAAATCAAATCGGCTTTGCATTTAATTCAGCCGAGAAGGATTTATCGTTCGTAGCGGAAGCTGACCTAACGCCATCTGGATGCAAAAGGATAAAACCCATCAATTTGGGGAATTATTTCAGACCTTCGAGAGTTACAAAATGTATCTTTGCTGAAAATGCTCATCAATTTTCAGAAGAAAATCGTTAACTTCCTATGTTGCTTTTTTTATTCATATGTAGAAATACAACCTATATGCTGCTCAAACATTCACTGTTATTGTAATTTTGTATTTTCTGAAGCATTAGACATCTTCTTCCACAGAATCTGCAGCATTATCATTTCTTCATAAATAAATAATCGTAATAATTCATAAATAATCGTAATTATCATCTTCTGAATTTTCTAAAACTGCTCATACTATTTCTTTAAAATAATTGAAGTAAAAGTCTACGAATATGAAGTCCATAATACTTTAAATGCTGAAAATTGATATAAGCTCCTTTTTTTTAAATTACCATTTTCAATTAATTCTGAAAGTGTACTAAAACTTTTATATCAGCTTTTCTTAGAAATATAATGAAGTCAAAGTCCGTTTCTTTCCAAAAGAGAAATGAGTACATTATTAATTACAAATATTAAATTACTAAAAAGTGTCGATTCTTTTTAAATGCTTGTTCCTAAATAAAATAATATGAAAATGTTCCGAACATTATAACAGCTTTATTTTCTTGTATTATAAACGAGTTAGTTACTGTAATACACGTTTGTAGAAGAATGTACTTTTGACAATTCCTTTTATATACTGTTTCATTCTAATTTCCCTTCAAATAAATGATGAAGTTAAAATAGAGTGGTATAAGTTATTTTCTTTCGTTTTCTGAAATTATAAAAAAGTGAAATTAAAACATCATATGAACAAAACACATGATTATCAGGACAACAGAGAGATTGTTTCTTTTATTCGAATTCAACATTATTAACCTGAATAAAAAGTAATATAGTTCCGGACTTCCCTTAAGCAAAATTCTTGCTAATTTAAATTATGAAAGTATCGGATATAACTTTGTACATAGATCCGAATCTATTAAATTTCTCTTTAGTAATTCGATTAAAATCTGTTTAATAAAATGAAAGGTTTGAATATATTATTTATTATAAAGCTTCATTGCTTATTAAAAAAATTAACTTTTTATTATATATATATATGTTTGTGTGTGTGTGTGTGTGTAAGACTGTAAATAAAAAGCATTAATGTTAATTAGATATAATTTTAATTAAAACAAAATCATATTAAAATACAGATTCATACCTCTAACACAAATATGAAAAATTTATTAAAATTATTACAAAATTGAAAGAGATGAGAGAGTATCAAAATAACCATGCAAAATTCAAAAGCTATTCTAAATTAAAAACATACAAATTATTATAATGAAAAAAACCTAAAATTTACTGAAAAACAAATTAGGCACAAAAATATTTAATAAAAACATATATATTTATTAATTAAAAATTATAAATTAGTTAAATGGAAAATTATCCAAAAACATAGCAATCTCAAGAAAAAAATAAAGGAAAAATAAAAATGGGAACAAAATGTAATATAAATACTGGCCCATGTTTTGTAATGGGAAATGTGTGTTTAAACCATTTTTACATATCCAACCATTACACTTCAGTGATGACATTATCAATTAAAATATAAACCTATAAAAATAAAAATTTCAGAAACGGATAGAAGTTCAAATTAGAAAAAAAAAAAAAAAAAAGTAAACAAATATATTAAAACCAAAGTAAATAACCGTAAACTTAAAAATAAAATATATATATATATATATATATATATATATATATATATATATATATATAAATTATTTTTAGAGATGACGAATTGACCAGTTCATCGGAGCAAAAAGATGGCTGCCTCATTTAACCCTCACCGGCGAAGGGCGTTGGAAAGCGCTCTGGCATTCGGAGTTTACTTCCGACGCAGGTAATGCGGAGAAGAGAAGCGGAATGTGGGGGAAAGAGAGAGAACGAGAACGTAGTGTCACTCAGTTTTGTTCTGGAATAGGTGGCGCTGCATGAGTTATCACATGACCCTGATTCGTGGTGCCATCTATCGAGTATCGAAGGAACTGGTTTTACAGTACATTGGAAAATAAAATTAATTCCTTAATAATT